>CAUYQU010021511.1:0-58043 GCA_963574635.1 Cheracebus regulus
TAAATCGTTCTACTATAATGAACATGCACATGAATGTTCATGGCAGCACTGTTTACAATAGCAAAGACTTGGAACCAACCCAAATGCCCATCGATGATAGACTGGACAGGGAAAATGTGGCACATATACACCATGGAATACTATGCAGCCATAAAAAACGATGAGTTCGTGTCCTTTGTAGGGACATGGATGAATCTGGAAACCATCATTCTCAGTAAACTGACACAAGAACAGAAAATCAAACACCCCATGTTCTCACTCATAGGTGCGTATTGAATAATAAGAACACATCAACACAGGGAAGGGAGCACTACACACTGGGGTCTGTCAGGGGGAAATAGGGCAGGGACAGCGGGGGGTAGGAAGTTGGGGAGAGATAGCATGGGGAGAAATGCCAGATATAGGTGAAGGGGAGGAAGGCAGCAAATCACACTGCTATGTGTGTACCTATGCAACAATCTTGCATGTCTTCACATGTACCCCAAAACCTAAAATGCAATAAAATAAAAAGAAGAAAAAAAAATAAAGAAAAAATTAAAATCAAAATTAAAAAGTGGTCAAAGTATATGAACAGACAATTCTCAAAAGAAGACATTTATGTGACCAAGAAATGTGGAAAAAGCTCATCATCAATGGTCATTAGAGAAATGCAAATTAAAACCACAATGAGATACCATCTCACATCAGTTATAATGGCAATCATTAAAAAGTCAGGAAACAATAGATGCTGGAGAGGATGTGGAAATGGGAACATTTTTACACTGTTGGTGGGAGTGTAAATCAGTTCATCCATTGTGGAAGATGGTGCAGTGATGCCTCAAGGATCTAGAATCAGAAATATCATTTGACCCAGCAGTCTCATTATTGGGTACATACCCAAAGGATTATAAATCATTCTACTTTAAAGACATATGCACACTTATGTTTATTGCAGCACTATCCACATTAGCAAAGACTTGGAACAAACCCAAATGTCTATCAATGTTAGACTGGATAAAGAAAAAGTGGCACATATACACCATGGAATACTGTGCAACCATAAAAAAAGAATGAGTTCATGTCCTTTGCAGGGACATGGATGAAGCTGGAAAGGCATGTTTTCAGCAAACTGACACAGAAACAGAAAATCAAACACTACATTTTCTCACTCTAAGTGGGAGCTGAACAACTGGAATGCATGCACACAGGGAGGGGAATGTCATACACCAGGGTAGGGGGTTGGGGGCAAGGGGAAGGAGAGCATTAGGATAAATACCTAATGCATGTGGAGCTTAAAACTAATGGACAAGCTGGAGAGTGCAGCAAACTACCATGGCATAGCAGTATCTCTGTAACAAACCTGCACATTCTGCACATGTATTCCAGAACTTAAAGTATATATAATTTTTTTTAAAAATCACTTGATTAAAAAGAAAGTCCAGCCAAGAATGGTGAAGATCCAGTATTCAATATACTGAAAAACAATCATAGTACTGTGGAACAGCTTGGAGGAGGGATGTAGAGATTGTGCATAAGACCTGAGCAGGCCCCTTGGAAGGGCAGCCCTGGGGGAGAGAAGAGTGAGAAGGAAGATGGTAGCCTCTGACAGGGGCACAGGGAAGGAAAACAGAAGAGGGAAAATGTAGGATCCCGCAAGATTTAAAAATATTTTTAAAATCATACTTCATATAAATTTCTCCCTATTGTCCCCACTCCCCACAACCAAAAATTTATCTAGTAAAGCAACCATAGTTTCTGATAGAAGAGGGTGTCTTTGAAGCAGGAATCTTATACTCAACATCACTAGCTCTGTCCACAGAAATGCAGAAATACAAGCAATTTATACCCATTCTAAACTGCTCTAAAAAGAAACAAAAAGTGAGAATCAAAAAAATTGAGTTGGTGACTAGTGTTAATAAAAACATGTATTCTGGAAAATCACTGGGAGTAGATTTTAAGTGTTCTCACCACACACAAAAAAAATTAATGCTAAGTATATCAGACAATGTTCATGTTAATTAGATTAATTTTCCATTCCACAATATATTCATATATCAAAACATCATGTTGTACATGATAAATACATATAAATTTTACCTGTCAACTTAAAATTTAAAATATATATTTTTATTTCAGCTGATGAAAAATTATCCCCAAAATAAAAATAGGTAAGGCCTGGTTCATATGCAGAAGACTGTCAGGATGTAGATAATGAATTGAGCCAATAGTCATTTGACCCATCTATTAAGAAGCAGACACAACTAGTAGAAGACCAGTAGCACGGAAAATTTGAGAGGAATAATCATAATACTCTTCACCCCACACAACCTGGTGTTTTAAGTTTCTAGTGGGTCCTGTATTTCGGGTCAAAATGGATGAACACAGACCAGACTTGCCTTCTTACATAAATCAATCCAAGAAAGCAAAAAGTACACGAATCAGTGGTTTTCAAGACACTGAAGACTGGGCAAGAAGGACAATCATTCCTGAGATTCTGTAAACAATGTTTACATGTCCTCTGTGTCCTCTGTTTTGTTTTTATGAGACAGTCTGGCTCTGTCACCCAGGCTGGAGTGCAGTGGTGCAATCTGCAACCTTCCCCTCCCAGATTCAAGTGATTCTCCTGCCACAGCCTCCCAAGTAGCTGGGATTACCGGCACATACCGCCATGACCAGCTAATTTTTGTATTTTTAGTAGAGATGGGGTTTCACCATGTTGGCCACGCTGGTCTCAAACTGCTGACCTGAACTTATCTACCTGCCTTGGCCTCCCAAAGTGTTGGGATTACAGGCGTGAGACAGTGCACCCAGCCACACATGTCTTCTGGATCACACTCCCCATATCTTTTAGATTTGCTTTTCTCTGGGCTGTTGTCATCTTCACAGTGGTCCTTCCTACATGAAGCTCTGCCCTCAGCATAGCAGTAACTGAGATATAAATGAGATCCCAGAACTCTGCCCCACAACTTCTGGAAAGTAACTTAGATAACTCCTATATGAAGGAAAGCACTCTGGCCACTGGCTGATTGAAATGTAGGTAGTTCAGAAGGGGCACTAGCCATTTCTTCATTTTCACCATCAATTCTTGAGTCTTTTTCAAGTGAGCAACTGTTTCCTGGCCCTCAGTCTTCCATTTTCCCTGTCCCCTACACCAGCAATTTGTCTTCTTTATGCTGCCATATTCTGTGGTTGAGGCCTGTGAGACTGCCAAGAGAGCAACAGTAGACATTAAATAGAGTGGAGCATCTCAGAGGAAAACAATTTTCTTCCTCATTAATAATTTAAAACTTCTCAATATCAGCCTGCATTCAAATTATTCATTTTAAAAATAAAAATTTTATAAAATAATTCAAGCATATTGACAAGTACAGAAAACAAAAATTTGTGTCTACCCACTACGCAGTTGCAAGCAATGTTAGCACTTTCCCGTAGCTGCATCTTTTTTTTTTAAGAAATTAGATATTTCAAGCAAATTGAAGGCCTGGCTGCAAGATCTTAGTTTCTTCCCCATGTACTTCCCTACAGTTAAGGAAATCTACCCAAGTAGACCAAACAAGGCACCGAAACTGGCATGTTTATGTTCTTACCGTATTTATATAACATTGACACATATGAATATAAGCATAAATAATACACATTATTACACTGTTTTGCCAAGGAGTTTCTTCTCCAGCCCTGAACAAGCCAAGCAATTTATCTCCCCTGTCTGGCATTCATAATTTCAGTGAAAAAGTGGATTCCAATTAAAGTATTTCTTTATCATTCCTAAAGCCCATCAGGGCAATTTTGTAGGAAAAAAAAATAACTGCTTAAAGCAAAAATAAATCCAGTATACTAAAAACTGCACATAAAAAATAAAACTTTGAAGAGGAAAGCCTTTCCCATATGTGTGTTTACAGAAACTCTTTCTGTTCCCGGTCCCCATTTTCAGCACTGTAGTGGAGCATGAGCTCAGCTGTTACTGCACTTCCCCAGGAGTACAGGTAGGCCCACCTTGGCAGGTGCTTCTTCCTAGCAGCACCCAATCTCACTTCCCATGATGCACTGAGTGTGATGCAGAAAAGGAAGTATCATCATTGTTCTCTGTGTATGAAGAGGATGCAAACACTGATAGAACACCTGACTCCTGGATGCTGATCAAAATTCAAGAAGGGGATGCAAGTGAGAATAGCAAAGGACCTTTGTGGGTATGATCATTTAGGACAATGTTTGTCTTATAGGAAAAAAACTCAGCTCCATATATCGTATATTTTCATTTATGTGAACATGTAAAAGAAGCGATGGGATTTAACATGAAATTTTTCTGGAAGTTAATATCACAATACAGGTGCCGTCCTTTTTAAATTTTTTCTTAATTTAATACTGGACTATCAGAATGCATACCTGCTCAGTGTGATGTGTTTCACCATCTATCTCCAAGACATAGCTTTGGACCACAGCCCATAAACATGCCCTGTGTCCAAAGGATAAGAGATTATCATGGCATAAGTCCCAATTCTCCATCCCAGGGGTAATGTTGCATTATTCAACACTAACCTTGTGCCTCGTCTGATAAAAACAAGGTCCAATATTATGATGCTCTCTTTTCCAGGAATAAATTAGTACTACATGTTGCTCGTTACACAAAGGAATCAGTAAAGAGGATCCTGCATGTAATTTTATAGGTTTGTAAGCATTTAGCAGAGACCAGTGTTTAAAAGGCCACAGAATGAAAGGCAATTTGTATCATACCCATTCTTCAAGTTATCTAACTAATGGTCTAAATTTACAATTTACCTCATCTGAGGAAGCACAACACTTGATTACAGTTTGCTTACTTTGTGAATCATTACTTGATTTCTAAATGCTGACATTGACACAGTCCTACAGCATAAAGTTCCTGTGCACCTCACTGTATCTCCCAATCCTTAAGGAAAAAGTGTGAGGCAATGAGACAAAATAGAAAGCCTATCCATCCTGGATTTCTGTATTTCTTTATGGCATGGTCACCTACACTTGACACTTGATTCAGAATTTCCAAAGCTTTTGTTAACAAAATGTTTTTTTTACTTCTCAGAAGTTTTGAAATGACTTGGTGTAAAACAAAAAAGGATAATTTTGAGGAATGCTAATGTAAAACTTTCTAAAAAAACAGTATCAGCTCAGATGGAAAATGTATAATTTGAGACTGAGCATAGCATACTAAAAATAGACTTTATGGCAAAGGATGGAAGAGCACTGTTGTCATCCAATTTTGTATATTGCAATATCCATGTTGCAATATTCAGACAAAATTTACTTAGGCAAAATTGGTCTTGTTTGACCTGGATCACTGGATCCTGTTTACCTAAGGTCTTGAGAGACAGGCATTTCCTTTATAGCCCATGACTCTAATACCCTGGGATGCTTAAAGTGCTTATGACCCACAGCCCTGCAACATCCCCTTCAATGTATTTCTTTACTCCACTCAGGCCATCCAAGGCCTCCTGTATTTATATTTTTATTCTTACAAAGCCCTTACTACTACTAAGAGCACAGAATGATCTACTTGAAGCTTGGATCCATATTTCCCCACCACTAGATAGTAGTCTGTGCTGCAAGCTTAGAGAGACAGCAATGCAGATAAAAACAGACAAATGAAGGATATCTTCAAATTAAAAATTGAAACTGATAAATTGTGATGTATGCTTAATTTTAATAAGAGTCTTAGAGTTCTGGCAGATATTTTGGTAATGAATTAGTGACAGATATATAGAAATGTGAATAGATAAAAAGAAAGTGAAGCAATAATTAACTCTAGGAAAAACAAAAGTCTAAAAAGACAATTAAGGGGATCACATTTTTCTTTGCTGTTCACGTAGGAAGGATATGTAAATAGTCATGACTTTTTAAAATATGATTGAATTATTTCAGTAGGATATGGGAAGGGAAGTGGTGTGTGTGTGTGTGTGTGTGTTTGTGTTTATACAGTTAATAAACTGTACAGTTAATAGAAGTAAATTGCATTCTATTAAATGTAAAGTTAATGGAAGTAAATTCTCATTCCCCAGAGTGGGAAACCAAGTGATGGTATTTAAAATATTAAAAAATTATCTTTTAAGTATAAAAGAACATTATTCCAAATGATGGAGACAAGTAATAAAGGTAGAAATCTTTTTAACTGAGAATTCACATTACTTACTCATTGAGTTTTATTAATATAGGCATGTTTAGGGCCTACTCCAGACTTATTGAAACTCTTCACTTGATGATCTTCATATATTCTTGGTATATTATGACAATATGCATGATATACTATGTCTCAGGATTATAATAGAATTTTTCTCTGTAAAGCTTATGTTTAGATATTTTATCCCAAAAAATAAATTTATTTTATTTTGTTTTGCATGCCACAGGAAAGAAAAACAGACTTCCTTCTCAGTCCCATTATTTTGTAATGAACTTTCCTCAGATATTTCACCTTTGAAAATTGTCAGCAGTAAGGTAATCACAGTCATTTTAAGTCTTTGTCATCTACAGATAGGTTTTTTTGTATTGTTTTGTATTGGTTTTTACTCTAATGCTTTCCTGAAAACACTTGCAAATCGCCTACAACTCAGAGTGCTTCATCTTCAACAAAAAGGAACGAGCTCCAAGGTAAATGACTATACCAGGTACTGATAACCACAGGCATTTGATGGGATCGTCTGGATAAATTTGAAACTATACCAGTGGACTGAGTCAAGATTTCCAGAACACTAGTCAAAAAGCAAGTAAGTTTATAAGACTGCTAACCCAAAATAGGCAGAACAGCAATTATTTACATAGGACTGAATGAGCTGATGAAGAATGATTGTGGGCTTTGCTTGGAATATTGCTGATGCCTTATTGTTACACTTTCTAAATGCAAGGAAGCCTTTATCTGTTCTCATAGGCCATCTAACTCATAACAATTTAATGGACTATGATTTTGCTAAAAAAATTAAACATTTATCTTTTTCTCCCTGGGTGGCCCTTCCAGAACCCAGCAATTCTTATTTTCATGGCAATATAGTTATTTACATGCATTTAGTAGGAGTCTGTTCTTGTTAACAGGATATAATTTAAAACATTGGTTATACAATCAAGGCCTTGCCTGAGACTATATTTTAAAATGGTAGTCACTTACTCAGATATGACCAGAACTAATGTTGACTTTATAGAGTCAGTGCTTTGAAAGCCTGCTTGGAAAAAACCATATGTGAACTTATAGGTTCCCAAATGTATAGGTAAGAAATAGAGATGACCTCCTGGCAGTTTTGAGAAATTTAATATATTTTAGGTCCTTGAGAAGAGAGGAGTTCACCGAAAACTATAGGTACTGCAGGCAAAGTCTAATGGCTTGGTTTCTAAGAAGGTTAAAAAATTCAATCTAAGATTCCTTATGGAAACTTTCTACAAAAAAAAAAAAAACCTTTAAAAGTCCTATATGGTAAATTGTCCTTTTTCCTGTTTCTGTGAAATAATGAGACCAAATCTAATGAGATGAGCCATATGTTATTATTTTGTGGTAAAAAATGATCTTTCTTTGAGATTGCCTTTGATCAAAAGGAGGAGTGGGGTGACTATAGAGATACATATTGTCTTTTAATAGAAAACTCTAACAAATTTGCATTCATTTCCTAGGGATGCTGTAACAAAGTACTATAAAATGGGTGGCTTAAATTTATTCCCTCCTAGCTGTGAGGGCTAGAAATCTGGAATTGTGTCATCAGGTCTGTGCTTCCACTTCCTGAGACTCAGGAAAAATGCTTCAGTGCCTCTTCTAGCTTCAAGTGGTGGCCAACAACCCTTGGCTAGCTTGGCTTGTGAGACACATCACTTTCATCTCTGCCTATCATCACAGGACCTTCTGCCATGTGTGTGTGTCTCGTTTGACCCTCTGTGTATTTGTGTCCAAATATCCTTTTATTGTGGGGACACTAATCATTGGATTATGGCTTATTCTAATTCATATGGCCCCATTTAATCTTGATTATATCTTACAAAGACCCAATTATAAAATAATTATGTTCCCCAACCAAATTCATACTTTGAAGCTCTAAATCCCAGTAGGGCTATGAAAGGCCATGTAAGGACACAGCACAAAAGCGGACATTTGTAAGCCAGGAGAAAAGCTCTCACCAGGATCAATAAAACACTGATTATTTCAGACTTCTTAATTTGGACTAGGATCCAAATTTTACTTCTTTTCAAACATCAATGAATAGCAGCTTAGAATAGTGTTCTTATTGACATTTTTTAAGGCAAAGGCGAACCTGCAAACTAGTCAGTTCCAACAACTGATGCAAGATTATCTTCTGACCATAGTGAACCTATCAATCTTGCTGTTCTGTCTGACTGAGTGGGGCATAGACCTCCTATTTACTAAGTAAATATTGCTTAAAAATTTAAGTCTGTGAGATAAGTTTGCAGAATCAATAAAACATTGTTTCAAAGAAGGTATGTTCATGATGCTTTGTGCTTGGGGGTATATTTGATCTTTGGGCTGCCCTCTTCCCTTCTATCATCTCCCTGGGTACATACTGGTCTTTTAACTTTCTGAAATCCTTCACAGGCAGGCACAGTACCTTTAGTGTGGCTTGGACTTTCCTGCCTCCAGTGATATAAGAAATACATTTCTGTTGTTTAAACCCCCCAGACTATTGTATTTTATGAGCTGACTAACACAGACACTACTTCTAAATAAGATGATGTTTACAGGTACATATTTGAACATATCTTTTGGGGCACAAAATTCAGTCTACAACATTCTTCAGGGATATCAGGTTCTGATCATATTTATTACTTTGTTACTTTTTATATCTTTAAAAACTGTAAATAATCGATGGAAAATCAAACTCTATTGATTTCTCCCACTGTGAAAACAAAAAAACAGTGTTTTTTCCTGCATCTGTCACCTTGTACAAACTGTCAACATTTACAAAGTTTTCAGGTCTTCCAGTTTCCCTCAATATCTGTTTCCAAATCTCCAAACAAATATTTTACATTTTTCTCTCTCCCTCCTGACTAAGCAGCACTGAGAATTACAACTTCAGCACACAGCTCCCTATCAAGGCTCTAGGTTACCCTGAAGCTGGCTTTTTCTCCAGGATCTGTAGAAGTCCCAAGAGGTGAAGGCTGACAACTTACTGAACTCGGAAAAACTGAAAACCACTGAAGACTGTGCATGGTCTGAATTCATCCACAGACAAACTACTGTGTGAGCTACCAAGGCTGTGTGGTGAAACACTTGCTTTATTTAAAAAAAAAAAAAGAAACAAGACTGTGAACAACATCATCCAAAGAATCAATCCTTCAGTTCAAGAAACTCAACAAGCAATGTGCATAATACAAAGATTTCCATCCACAGACCTCCTGGAATCTGCTGGACTGAATACCCTTGGGGTTCAACTCCTGGCTGTATACTTTAATACAACATTTTATGTTAATATTTATGTGAATATTTATGTTTTTCATTTTAGGCATTCCACTTTTAAAATGTCTCATCTCTGGACCCTAAAACAGCTCAACATTGCCTGTATGCTCAACAGACGTTTCACTGGTCTTCCAGAAACAACACTGAGAAAACTCCAGCCCTGAAGACTATTGCACTCACCCATCTCCAACTTCAAATTTCTCTTATCCTTGAGTTGTTGAAGGACAGTTTCTCCAAGCCTGTATTGAAACAGAGGAAAGACTGACAAGGCCGATCAAACTACATTTGATATAACTCAACGCTGACTAGACTGATGTAATGGTTATATTAATTATCTTGATAGTGGTTATTATTTAAGTGTATATTCTATAAAGACATCAACTTTTATACATCTTAAATATGTGCATCTTTTGTCAATTACACCTCAAAAATTTAAAATAATAAAGACCTAAAACTGTAAAACACCTAGAAACAAATGTAAGGGGGAAAACTCATGATACTAAATTTGGCAATGATTTTTTGGATATGACACTAAAAGCACAGTCAATGAAAGCAAAAAAGCAAATGGAACTACATCAAACTAAAATCATTTGTCTATCAAAGGTCATATTCAACAGAGTGAAAAAGCAACCTATAGAATGGGAGAAAATGTTTGTAAATTAGATATGTCATAAGGAGTTACTATCCAAAATACATAAAGGAGCCCTACAAATAGATCAAACAACCCAGTTACAAAACAGACAAGGCAGTTGAATAGACATTTCTCCAAAAATGATAACCAATAGTCAACAAGCAAGCATATTCAATGTCAAACAAAATAATGAGATATCACCTCACACTCAGTAGAATGGTAACAATAAAAACAAAAGGCAAAAACATGGCTCCTCAAAAATTTGAAAATAAAACTACTATATGATTTAGCAATCCCATTTCTGTTTAGAACTGGAAAGCAGGTCCTCAAAATAATTGAAAGCAGGGTCTCAAAGGGACATTCCCACCACCTGCATTTTTAAAGCAGGATTATTCACAATAACCAAACAGTCCAAACAACCCAAATGTCTATCAAGGAATGAATGGAGAAGGAGCATCTGTTATACACATAAGATAGACTAGTTTCAAGTTTTAACAAGAAGTAATCCTGTCACATACTTACATGGATGAGCCATTAGGATGTTACTGGAATGCTATGCAGCCATAAAAAAGGTGAGTTTATGTCCTTTGTTGAAACATGGATGAATCTGGAAACCATCATTCTCAGCAAAGTGAAACAAGTACAGGAAACCAAACACCACATGTTCTCACTTATAGGTGGGTGTTGAACAATGAAAACACATGAGCACAGGGAGGGGAACATCACACACTGGGTTCTGTTGGGGGGTCGGGGACTAGGGAAGGGACAGCAGGTTGCGGGGAGGTTGAGGAGGGATAACATTGGGAGAAATGCCTGATGTAGATGACGGGGGGATGGAGGCAGCAAACCACCATGGCATGTGTGTATCTATGCAACAATCCTGCAAGACCTGTACATGTACCCCAGAACTGAACGTACAATTAAAAAAAAAAGAAAGTCACTGATAAGGAACAAAGATGCTACTTTCCATGTGGTAAAAAAGGATAAAGTCTATTACTTATTTGGTATGACCATATACAGAATGTTCTCCATGTTCAATTAATAAATGTTTGGAGCTATATATCTTTCTGTTGCTGTTCTGTTTCAGGAGATTTCCAATGACTGAAAAATGTTATCAAGTGACACTACCCTCTAAAAGGAGAGATAATGTTGACAGACAACACCACTAATATGGACAACCTTGCATGAGAGACTATGCCTTTGAAACAAGGAGGACAGTCTATTTGGAATGGTCTACTTCTCAATTATTTGTATTTCTACAGATTACATTAATATAATGAATTGATATATACAACAAGATTGTGTAGTAAGCCTCTAAGTGTCAAACACATTGACAAAGATTCTAACAAAATTAACATTGTCAATACTGCATAATTTATTTTGTTGAAAAGAAAAAATAGAAAGAATAATGAATTATATTTTTATCAAATTAAAGACCTTTCAAAATAAATAAAATGTTAAAATATACGAAATATTATTCACATAGTTAAGGTCCTCCTTTTCCTCAAAAATCAAAAACAGATTCTTTGGAATGACTAGTGGAATTAAAAAATATCTTGTAAGATTAACTGATAAATGCCAAGCACAAAAAACATATTGCCAGTAATGAAAAGGGAGAATATCATACAATTCCTGCTAACAATAAAATTAATAAAAGAATGTTATAATGGAAGCTATGGCAGTATATTTGAAAATATATGCAAAATGGGAAAATTCCAAGAACATATAGTATTTCAAAACTAACTCCAGATAGATAGAAAATATCATCTTGCATTAAGTTATGGAAGTTTCCACTTGCCCAGATCTTTGCCAATACCTGGCAATTATCAAAGTGTGTCAATTTTTCCAACTAAAATAATTTAAAAGAATTCACATTTTTAACATTTTCATTTCCTTTAAAACTCATACTTTTGAACATTTTCCCATATATTATTTAGACATCAAGTTTTCCTTTTCTGTGAATTGTGTGCTTTCATATTTATTGATTTTTTTATGGTCTTTACTTTTTATTTTTAAAGTATTTTATGTATTATGGATACTGAATTGTGTGTTTCAAATATTTGTTTTTTTATTAGCAAAACTGTTTACTATAGAATATTTTTTCTTTTAATACATGTGAATTTTATATTTTATTTAATAAGTTCTGCCAAGCCTCATAGTAACAAATAGATTTTCCTCAATTGTGCCCAAAAGTGGTAAAGATTTACTTTTTTTTTAACATTTATATTTTTATTTCTGGTTTGGTTTAGATTTACCTAATAAGAGTCTCAACCACAATTATATAGTAAACATCATATAGGAATCTCTAGATGCAGTCTCATTAAGTTCAGAAACAAAAGAGTCTAGAAATGCTTACAGTACATGGGCAAAAGGAGAAAATAACAATATTTTCAAGGAAAGACAACATGCTGATCTTGGTTATACTGATGTAAAGATAAATAGTGGGACCAGGCGTCGTGGCTCACGCCTGTAATCCCAGCACTTTTGGAGGTGGAGGCAGATGGATCACAATGTCGGGAATGCAAGACCAGCCTGGCCAAAATGGAGAAACGCCATCTCTACTAAAAGTACAAAAATTAGCTGGGCGTGGTGGCACGTGCCTGTAGTCTCAGCAACTTGGGAAGCTGAGTTAGAAAATCACTTTAACCCAGGAGGCTGAGGTTGAAGTGAGCCTATACTGAGTCACTGCACTCCAGCTTGGGTGACAAATTGAGACTCAATCTCAAAATTTAAAAAAAAAAAAAAATCCTAACAAAAAAAGATAAATAGTGGGCCCTAAACTAGAAATTCTAGCAAGGTAGGAAACCTCGGGTACAATTCTAAGCCTTTTGATGTTGTTAAAATGGAAAAAAGGCTAAAATTGGCCAAAGCCTAATAAAAGAGACCACATAGACATTGGCTCAAATTGTCAAATATGTGCAGTGAAAAGAAATCTCCAGGAGGGACAAAGAGAAGCAAATAGACCAGGTATTCTGCCCTTGGGTCTTAACACATATAGGTCATCCCTCCAACAAGAGCCCAGAGACAGCACACGACAATGGGGCACACAGTTTTGTGAAAATTACAGAATCTGTTCAAGGCAAGGGGACTCTATCCAAGAAAACCTCTCAGTTCTGCCTACGCCAGCCCCTGGGCCAATTATCAAAATTGTTATTGGTCTCAAGTCTGTCATGACAGGGTAAACAAATGATCCGATTGGACTGGGACTGTTCTTTTCACTGGAAAAGTCGCACTTCATATCTTGACAATGTAATCAACAGAATCTCTTTTCACACTCACATTTTTCCTGTTTTGACATGTTCATTCTTTAAGGCTTGCAACAGGAGTGGTCATGTTTCACAGTCAGCACATTCTAAATCATGCACATGAAATGGCAACTAGGAAGGGAACATTTTAATCCTCTTTCTCCAGTAGGAGTTTTCACAAACAGACCTCATCTAGGTTTTCCACAAGACGTCGGCTCAGAAGCAAGATTAATCATGATATGAACCACCACATGGCTGGCATCCTTTGTCCTGGGCACTGTTCTGATGCTTTACATAATTTATGTCATGGGATCCTTACAACTAGCTTTCCAGATAGTAGAGAACCTAGCCACATTGCTTCTAAATCATGCTCTAAGGGTCTGTGTTCTACTGCTCCATCATCACACACACAAAAAAAAGTTTAGAAAGAGAGAAATTTCGAGACAAAGTCTCAAAAGTATAACTGAAATTGTAGTTTGGGAATGGTGTCTGGGAGTCTTGCAAAACAGAGGGCAAACAATGCAAACGTGGAATTTTAACAATGAATTCTGTACTAGTATTTACTTAAATCTAGAATACTGAGCAGTACTATGTTGAATGAGAAGAGTAAAATCAATAGTTAGATCAGCTCAATTGATGAAAATTTTATTCAACACCAGGTGAGGGGTGCAAGGCCAGAAGCTTTGAAGACTGTTCTCCCCCTCTACATTGACTGACAACCACAGTGTGTCCATTGCATCCACTATCCCTGAAACACACACACACACACACACACACCCATGCACATGCACACACACACACACACACATGCACACACACACACACACACACACGGACATGGAGGTTTCATGGTTTTTGTTTTTATAGGCCTTGTGGTTTCCTAAAATGAACATTCTCCTACACCAATTTTAACTATGGATTCAGTGAAGAGGCAGTAGAATATGTCTTCTACAGGGCCAAAGGGAACAGGATGAAAACATTGTGCAAGTTCCAATCCTGGGAGCTGGTCTGAAAACTCCTTCAGTACAAATATGGACTCACTGGGATAATGAATGGATTATTGTTTTGTATTCACTCATGTTGGACCTGGTCCTTTGCATTCTGAGTAGCTGGTATCAGAAGGGGAGCAGAGACCCTCAACTTTGTGGTATCTGCAGAGAGCAAAGCCAGGACTGGATTTGTACCTTGGGGGGTACATCAGGATCCAGTGGAGGCAGAACACAGCAACAGGTGCAAAGTCCTGCCCTGGCATCCACCTACTGCAGGCCCTATGCCAGCCTGACACACCCATCACACTCCTCTTCCTCTCAGATTGAAAAGCTCTGGACAGTCATCACCATCCTCACCTGCTGTGCTCTTGCCTGTGCAGTGTCCTGGACCCAGCCCTGGTTTTGCAGGAACCAGTTTGACTAAGAACAGCAAGCTTCTTCCTTTGGTCCCTGAGATACCAGGTAAGCCTCGCCAGCTTAGAAAGTCTCACTCTAGTGCCTGTCCACCACCAGGACCAGGAAAAGGGTAGAGATATTCAATCCTCATTCATCATATAAAAAAATAGCTTTGGTGTCTTCAGACTTGGTGGCTCCAAATGAAACTCGGGTAAGTCATGAACTGAATTGCCTCATGCATCTTCAGAAGGTGTAGGGTCCTGGGGTAACACTAAAGCAGAAATAAAACTCTGTTGATATCTTTGCCTGAAGGGCTGAGAGAATGAAGGAGATGCTAAAGGCATGGCTGTGGTGTACAACTGTGTTATGCTGCTGCAGCAGGTTAGAGCTGCAACCCATGGGAAGGGGACACCGCAGCTATGCTGTTGAAACCTTTACCTTCAGAGGGTGGTGGGCCAGGAGTCAAATCTCAGCTTTGATTCTTATTAGCTGAATGACTTTAGCCCTCTAGGTCTCAGTTTCACTATCTCCACAGAATTACTTACTTCCAGTTACAAAATTTAAAATAAGAATTTCTGCCAACTGTTTATCACAGATTAATCTTTTATAAACTATAGCTATTGTGTTGTTTATATCAATAAGCAGAAGAGCATGCTTTTTTAAATTATATTTACTTTTTAACTGACAACTAAAAATTGTATATATTTCAAATATACAATGTAATGTTTTGGAGTATGCATACATTGTGAAGTGGCTAAATTGAACTAATTAACGTATTGTAAATCAAAGAAAATTACCGAGGCATGTTTCAATCATTAATTTCATGTGTGTGGTTTTAAGGAGTGGAGAGTTTAATAGGCAAGAAAGAAGACAGAAGAAATAAGGAAGAAGCTCCCCTGTACAGAGGTGTGGAGGGGCTCCAAAGCTGAGAGAGGAGACCCCCTGTGGAGCGGATTCTAGCCAGTTATAGGAGGAAGCTGGAGGAAGTGGTGTTTGATTTGCATAGAGGGATTGGTTTGACCAGGCATGTCATTCATGTAACCCACAAAAAAACTGGCCCTCCCACCCTAGCCTTTTAATATGTAAATTCAGGGTGCCATGATGTTCCACACCCTTGGTATACATGGGGGTGATCCTGGTGACGGGTACATGTTGGGGCAAGGGCAAGAGGACAATGGTGGATCCAGTGTCCAGTGTCTGACATTTGTACATCAAAGGTTACCAGCCTGACTCTAAGAGCTGGGGCTTTCCTGCTAGACAAGAAACATTTCTGGGGCTGCTCTAAAAGAGACAAAAACTCTCCAAGGACCCCTTTTCCTCTCTGCCTAAAATTATTTCTTAGTAATTCCTATATCATTCCTCTGTGGAGGCGTCACCCTAACTGCTGTTAGGGAGTTTGGGATAATAATTTTCTCTAGCTACTTCCTGTTGAAAAGGGGCATTGAAAGGGAAACAGCAACTAGGACTCCTCCTGGGGTTGATCTAAGGGTTATCAGAAGAATATCATGTCCGTGCATAGTTCAGTTTGCAGCACCATTTGGATTTTGATTATTTATAGGTGAGAAGAAGCAATTCAAGTTACAGTATTGTGTATGCAGGGTCCAAATATTAATACAAGACATATAAGTGAGAGAGGACTTAAAGGACTTAACCAATTCCACAAAGAAGACTGGAATTCACTAAAAGAAGGATTGTAGCCACCGAGGACTGAAGCCTTCATTTTCCCTGAGCTTGTCAATAATTTTGATTTGATCTTTAGATATCTGTAACCCTATTGCAAATAGTAGAGTGAGTATAGCATTTCTCACAAGTGTGGCGTAGTAGATAATTTCCATCTAAAATTTTACTTACCAAGTTACAGAATTCCCCCTTGGTGGGGTCTATGAAGTTTCTTGGTTTTATTTTCCCAAACAGAAGAACCTCCAGATTATGGGTACCCTACTCACTTTTATTACCTGGCAACATTTGCAGGATAATTGTCCAGGACTAGTATATTGATTCAGATTTTTACATTATCCATCCCGTTTGTTTCTTCCAATTGTGGGAGATCACCACTTCGTCCACAGGAATAAGCAGGCTTAGTCTAAAATGTGGGTAAATGCTTAAAAACAATGAATAAGACTAGGATTTAATGACAAATGTATGATAAGTTTGGAGCACAATTCCTCTCACCAACCCTCATTTTTTGTAAAAACAAATTATGATAGGACCATGTGTGTTGCTGGTAGAATAAACTTTAGTCTTATACTTGGCCTGATTATTTGTAGAAAGTGCAGAAAGAATGGTTATTTCTATATAGGCCTTTTGGATTGGCTTGATGAAACTGTTCCACAAGGAATTTGAGATAAGACCTTTAAAACTGAGACCAGCCATGGGTTTGTATGCTCAAATACCTGTGAGTTGTGTGATCCTCTCTGTTGAGGCCCCAAGGTAAACTTGGAGCTCCCAGACCTGTTAGAAAGAGATACTCTTTACTGACCAAAGGTTAGAAACCTTGTGTGGGACTGTGTAGACAAGGCATGAGGTCAGTTATCCTCAAGGTGCTTTATTGGCTCTGCATATCAAACTTGATTCCTTAAAGGAAAACACACCCTTTCAGTCAAAGCCTTGTAAAATAACAAGTTTTTCCAGTTGTGTTCTGTTGACAAAGAAAAATGGATTATTATTGCACTGATGCAAACAATTATATTGCCATAGTTAAGAGTACTCACAGTCTCCAAATTCTAGAGGAACCAGACAGGGAAAAATAAACATGCTCCAAATTTTGTTCACAGTAGTATACCTCACTCAATTTTTAAAGGCTGTAAATAGTTTAAAATAAGTTTCCTTGACTCTGAAAAACAAAACAAGGATCAGGAATATTCCAAGCAAAAGTTAAAAAGGTTGCTTTAACTTTCTGAGTGCAGTCCACTTATTTAACTCTTGTTTTGCTTGATATTTGTGAACAAGTCAGTTCTTTATGAGTACCATTTCAGTTCTTTATGAGTGCCATACGTTTTTTCTCTATTCCAATGTTACAAGTTTCAAAGCTATTAAAAATCTTCATTTGAGGACACTTGCTAAAGTCCTTAATATAGCTTGATTGTAAACTGTCTTTTGAGAAGGAATAAATCCAGACAACAATTGTCTACAAATGACAAAATTTCCAGGATAGTTAGTTAAAAACATGACTGAAAAACCTGGGGAGTAAGCAATTTTAATTATATACCAGGCGTGCATCCCAGGACACAGAAATGGAGGTAAACTTTGAATTTTCAGTATCTAACTCCATGTGTCCCAGGACTTATCTATCTGTAAAGCAGGTAGTATCAGCCTGGGAACATTTAGCAACCCCAGTTACTAAGTTATATGACTCAGACCACCTATTTGCATTTTGAGGACATTTGCATTCTACCAATAATCCTTAAGACTATTTTTATTTCTTACAGCCACAAGAACTAAAAATAACTTTTCTTTAAGCCAATAAATTGGAGCTCTTTTATAGACATTACACACAACACACATACAGCAACACAGACAGAAGATTCGGCACTTATTAAGATTTCTTATTTGCCAGTTTTTTTATTGGATTATTGGCTTTAGGATGGAGCCCTTGGAGGAACAGGTCCAGGTAGCATGCATTTGTTTTTTAGGGCATAATAAGCAGACACAGCTGAAGGCAATTAGCCCATCCCCCATGGGAGTCTTATTTTTAGTGGAGGGTAGGGATGTTTTCATCTTTCAGGTGGCCAAGAGCATGCTTCTCTAATTTATAACTACTATTAGCCATCCCTTACAGTGTATTTTCTACCTAGTTATTAAACTGGAAAGCTCTCTCATAATGTGAAGTAATATGAAACCCCCAAAACATGAAGTGACAACACAATACATAACAGAACAGAGCCTTTGATTTTGAGAGGGAAGTATCTGCTTTTAATTTTGGGGGATTCATGGGGAAAACAGAGTTTCCCAAAACAGGGCCTGTGGCACCTCCTCTGTTTTTCCCGAGTACCATGCTACCAGAAGTTATCTTTGGGCCTCTCATGCATGCATTAAATGTAGTAAGACAAAAAATGGAGAAAAATAATTCAGTCGACTGAGAAGAAAAAAGTTTTCCAGGAAAACTTTTAAATGTACCTATAACTTGAATAACCACTTTTAATTAAGCCGAGCACCCTTTTAAAAATCCTTTTAATCCTTATTACTCATACTTTAGCCATGCCAGGCAGTTAAGGTTTTCAACTTTTTAACTTCACAAAAAGTAATCTTACAGGTGAAACCAATGAGCCTTAATTAGGTTATGACTTAACTGTGAGTGTGCAAGGTATTTTCGAAGGAGGGATAAGCCAATTTTGAAATTGTCATTGCAAAATTGAAACTGAGACAATGAAAGAGACTTGACCCAAACAACTCCATTTGGTTTCCAGCCCCCAAGCTGTCCTTGTCCATCCCTGAACATAGGCTTCACCAAGTTTAGCGAAGCATGGTTTACAGTTCATAGTTCAAAACAAAGATGGTAACAGTTCCTTCTTAAAATATACTTCCCTCTTGCCTGGGGCCGAGACCAAGAAACTAGCCAGAAGATTTGAAACCATGGCTTAGGAGTCATCTAGCTAGAGACTTAAAATATTTTGACCCTCTGTAAACTGCTTTAAAGATCAGTGCTTAAGATATTTTGTAGACTCTGCCCTTGATAAATCAGCTGACACCACCCAGATGGACAAACTGGCTTCAATAATTTGGGGGCCTTTATGCAGGAACTGACTTAGCACAAGAAGACAGCCACCATTGTAAAATGGCAAAGAGTAAAACAAAGTATTGCCACATGGTTATAGATCATATTCTCAAGGACATGAAACAAGATGGAGGCCTGTATTCAAGTTTGCTACTAACCATTTTGTTGTGCTGGCTCCAATAGCAGGGTTGTGGGGTCCTAGGCCTGCATCCTAATCTAAGGTACCCTTTCTTTGACAGAATGATACAGAAAGACATGCAAAGCACACCAAATTATCTACAGCTTAAGACCAACCTCACAAATCCTTTATCATTAATTATAAATTCACAGAGAACATAAACAATTCTTATGTTGAAAATAAGAGCTCAGAGTTGCAAAGCAAATAAGCACTCAAATAAAGGATTTCTCAGCAAGGCAAAATTACTTCTGCAGATGGGTGCTGTTAATTCTTCTGGTCACTATGAGACTGCACCAAACAAAGGAGGGAAACGGTTTTTATCCCTAACACTGTCCCTGCTACTGTGTCCAGTACCCATTGGCTGGGGTTGGACCACACAGTCTAAGCTGATCCCAGTTGGCTACTTCAAATGGAGCAGGGGTGGGAAGAGCAGTTACAGAACTAAGGGTGCCAATAAGGAAGGATGTGGGTTACCGACTGGGAACAGATGTAATTTACAGACTGGGAAGGGTGTGGATTACAGACTGGAAATGAATGTGGGTTACAGATTGGAATGTATGTGGGTTACAGATTTGGGAACAGATGTGGGTTACACATTGGGTATGGATGTGGATTACAGGTTGGGAATGGCTGGAAGGTTGTTTTACCATAACTAGGGGCAAGGAGGCAAAGAAGTTCAGCTTTGAAAATAGAGGACAAGCAGAACCTTTGAAGAGGAACTCACTGTTTCCAACAACTTCCCCCTCTTGATTTTCATAATTCTTCATAATTTTTCTTCAAATATTTTAGCATGTCTTGATTCTGCCATTCTGCTTGGTTTTCTAAAAGTAGAAGCTTATTTGAATAAGGCAGAGGAGAATTAAAGATTTTGCTGAGCGTTGTTTCTGTAAGTCTCTGCACTAATCCATAAATACAGGATATGATGCAACATCCTACAAGAGTAAGTACATCTATAACAATTGCAAGAGGTAAAGCCTTGTGATGCCTTTGTAATTATTCCATCAGGGGCTGTGTTATTTGGTTTGGAATAAGGACAGACTGATTGGTAAGCTCTTGGAATGGTTTAAGCTCACTGCATCCCATTAGGTCTCCAAGGAATGCTACGTTTTCCCCTTGTCATGAGACATGAGGTAAAATTGGCATCAGGAGACAGAGGCTGGATGGCCATCAGGGGCTGACCCACAGGGTGTCAGACTTCAGGGAATAGCAGAGAGAGAGAGAAAGAGATTGGCAGAATTCATTACTCCAGACTGTGGGGTCTTGGAAGAGAGCTACAATACAGCTCATACCCTGTCGGCTGGAAGACCACCCGTGTGGTCATTGGGTATGAAAGGAATAAATGAGGCATAGGAGGGCTAAATTTTTCTTAGCTTTAGTTTGTAGGACTCTTCCCCATAACAATGGCCCATGACTCTGGAGGTGGCAATGCCTTCTTAACTCGAGTATGATGATCCTATCCTCTTTCTGCTGTTCAGACTGCAGTCTCAGTAGTTAGAAGCACTAGGTAGGGTCCTTCCCAAGCCAGTTAGAGTTTTTCTTCTTTCCAACTTTTGATGAGGATGTAATCCTCGGGCTGATGCTGGTGTGCTGGAAACTCTAGGTGTGGTGCCTGTGCTAAAAGACCTTTAGTTCTGAGAGAAGAGAAAGTGGAAGATCGACCAAGTATATAATTTCTGAGAAACTGATCTTTTGTTTCAAACGTAAGAATGTCAGCAGTGGAGTGTAACTAGTGCAATCCATATACCATCTCATACGAAGATAAACTAACATCTTTCTGAGGGGCAGTTCATATTCTTAACAAGACAATGGTAAGGTATTTAGTTCATGGCAACCTAGTTTCTAAAACTAATTTCTTTAAGTGACTCTTCTGGCAGCTAGAGGTTATCTAATGCTTGAGTGATTAATTCCTTGTAGACAAGATCTTGACCTTTGCTATTAATGAGACCTCATTCAGTCCAAATTTTCCACAGGTGTGAGCTACCCCCAAGGCATACTTGGAGTCAGTGTAAATAGTTCCTTCCTGGTTTTGCAAGTGTTTCAAAGCCTAATTTAATGTAAAAAAATTCACAAGTTTAGGCAGACCAGTTATTACACAATCTTCCTGACTCTATTTCTGTGGCAGCTTCCCCATCAACTACTGAATACCCATTATGTCTTTTTCCTTCAATTACCCAGGAAGAGCCATCTATAAATAAATCCTGCTCTGGTTTGAAAGGGGTCTCTTAAATTGGGCCTGACTTTTGTGTGATAATCAGTTAAATCAAAACACTGATGCCCATGTCCCTTTAGATTTGGATTCCCTGTTAGGAAACCTGCTGGATTAAGTAAATTATCAGTGGTTAGTGTTAAGTCATCTCTTTCTAATAGGATAGCTTCATACTTTAAAATCCTGAGTTAGTGAGCCATCTTCCTGCTTTCTGGTTTCAAATAGTTCTAACCTGATGGGGAGTGCATACAACCAAAATTCCCCCAGTAGCCAATCGGGATCAGCCTCACAATCTAGGCTGATCCCGATTGGCTACTTCAAATGGAGCAGGAGTGGGAAGAGCAGTGATAGAACTAAGGGCACCAAATAGGGAACAGATGTGGGTTACCGATTGGAAATGGATGTAGTTTACAGATTGGGAATATGGGTTACAGATTGGGAACAGTTGTGGGTTACAGATTGGGAATGGATGTGGGTTACAGATTGGGAATGGATGTGAGTTACAGATTGGGAATGGCTGGAAGGTTGTTTACCATAACTAGGGCAAGTAGGCAACAAGGCTAGGGTTTGACTTTTGCTTTCTGCTTCCTTCAATTAACAAAGTGGTGGCTGCAATAGATTGAACACATTCAGGCCACCCACAGGTGACAGGGTCTAAAACCTTTGACAGAAAGGCTACAGGTTGCCAGTGGCCCCCATGTGCTTGGCTAAGTACCCTTAAAGCTACTCCCTTGTTTACATTAATGAAAAGGTGAATGACTTTTCTAGGCGTTCCTGCTAAGTTTTAGGCAAAGGTAACAACTTAATTCCTTCAACTCGCTCAGGTCCTATCCTTTGCTTGCCCTTACATATTAAGTGCCCTAACTATATAACTTCAGGCTCTACAAATTGGAGCTTTCCCTTTGAAACCTGTATGCCTTTTCTTCTTATATGGTTAAGAAGGCTGGTGGAGAGTAATTTCAGTGGGACTTATCCTTTGGAGCCCCCTCCTGGAAAGTGGATAACATAATTTTTGCCTTTTGTTTTTGCTTCTCTTTGTTCCTCCTTACGTGTACTTTCTGAGCTTCTCTAAGGAGTTCGTTCATGGGACAGTCTTACCAATTCTCTATTTTTTTGTAATTTCTTTGAGATGTCTGGACAACTATTAGTGACAAAATGAAGCTTTAGCATTTCCTGCCCAAGGGGATCTTCTAAATCTAGGCCCACATATTTTCTCATTTACTTTTTTACTCTAAGAATTCTATAGGCCCCTCATCTTTGCCTTGTTGTATGTTGAATGCTCAGAAAAGATTTTGGGTCTGGGGTACTGATTCCTGAATTCCTTTTATTATCATTACCCTAAAGTCTTGCATATTTTCCTGGTGAGCTGCATTGTTATTGTCCCACTGGGGGTCTTGGGCAGGGAATTTTTGGTCCACAGTGGGAATGTTTTGACCGCAAGGATGTTTACTATCCCAAATTACAATAACAGCCCTATGAATCATGCTTCTTTCTTCCCTGAAAAGAGGATGCCCATGATGGACATCAACTTGACCCAAGTATATAACTGGGGTACTAAAAATTGGTCAGTTTGATCTGTCACTCCATAAGGGTGATCTAACAGTGGCTTAAGGCCTTTTTTTTCCCCCAAATTTTGAACTTCTGAGCTGATTAAGGGAACATTTACAAAGTCAATGGCTCCCCCACCTGTGGGCATCTCTCTTACAGGGATGAGTGTTGGAGCTTATTCCTTAGAGGCAGAGAGGAAAGGGAAGTTCTGAATATCCTTTTTACATTGCTCCACCTCACATGAAGTTGGGAGAAGGTGGTCTAGGGGATCCCATGTGCTGATGAACTGTCTGGGGGTAGGAACCCTGTTCTTCTATGAAGAGTTAGCTTCTGACTTACTTACTCATGGTATTTTCCATCCTGAAGATTCGACCTGAGGCTTAATCTCTCATCCTAGAGATTTCTTGCCTTTCCTTTCTCTAAAGGCTCAACGCCCCTTACTGGAGATTTCTTGCCTTTATCCAACCACAATGGAAATACTTTGTCACTGCTGAGACATTTCTTACCTTGGTCTGTGCATAGAATTACCTGGTCACTGCATTATGTGAGGATCCTTTCTGCCTGCATCGCTAAGAGTCCAGGTTTATGAATCACACTAGGTGGGTCCCAATTCCTTACACTGAGGCCACCACAACAAGACAGTGAGACTTGTCTCCTTATGAGAGGGGACCGGAGACCCTTTCCCAGAGGAGAATGGGAATCTCAGACAAGCCCCCAAATTTTTGGAAACAAGAGCTCAGAATCACAAAGAAAACGAGCACTCAAAGGATTTCTCAGCAAGGCAAATTTACTTCTGCAGACAGGTGCTGGTCATTTTTCTGGTCACTGCCAGAGCACACCAAACAAAGGAGGGAAGGGGTTTTTCTCAGAGTCAGTCCCTGCTACTCTGTCTGGTCCCCATTGGCTGGGGCTGGACCTCACAATCTAGGCTGACCCCGATTGGTTACTTCAAGTGGAGTAGGGGTGGGAAGAGTAGTTATAGAACTAAGCGTGCCAAATAAAGAACAGTTGTGGGTTACCGATTGGAAACAGATGTCATTTACAGATTGGGAATGAATATGGGTTACAGACTGGGAACACTTGTGGGTTACAGATTGAGAATGGATGTGGGTTACAGATTGGGAATGGCTAGAAGGTTATTTACTGTAACTAGGGGCAAGTAGGCAAGGAAGTTAGGGTTTGAAAATAGAGGACAAGTGGAACCTTTGAAGAGGAACTCACTGTTTCCAACACTCATTATCCCCTTTACTGGCTTGAACACGGAGCAAGAACCCAAAAGCCCAACTGCTAAGAAACTTTTACCCTTTTGCCAGCATATTAGGCTTGTGGGTTCCCTTCCCCCAGCTCAACTCTAAGGCAAGCATTTTCGGGTTTGGAAAATTAACTTTTCCCAGGTTAAAAGAACATTATAAAAGAGAGAGAAGGCATTTTAAACCATGAAAGAAGAAAGAATACCACAGAGAAAAGTTCCAATTAGGGTTCTTAAGAGGTATTGCCTCTCTTTCTATTTGTAATGGTGTTTCCCCTATTTTTTGCCTTCCTTTTTTTTTTCCTTTTTCCTTTTGACATACTATAGGAGACATATAGCTTATTTTCAAAATTCTCTTCTGCTTGTAGAGCTGCCTATTTTAGCTGCAGTTAGGTTTTGGCTTAGGAGCAGCATAACACACCACCACGAGAGGGCAACTACCTGAATTAAATTTTGAAAGGCTTCTATATACCTATCAGGGTTGTCAGAAAATTGGCCTAAGTCTCCCTTTACTTGCCTAAGGTCTTACGATGAGAAGAGAACTTGAACCATTCCTCAGATGGTTCGCTTGGACCTTGCTTCTCTAGTTTTGGGCAACTAATCTCTTTGGGCCTGCCTGATATGATTTCTAAAAGATCTGGGTTGATTTTGAAACACTGGCAAAGGTCTAGTAAAAAGGCCATACCCTTGCGCAAAAGAAAATAAGCTACTTTTCTTCAAAGTTTCAAGGTCAAAGGAGTCCCAGTCCATGTTGAAGACAATCTGTTACCGATGTTGAAAATGATCTGTTACCCATCTACAAAGAGAAGTGAGAATAAAAGCATCTTTTCAGTCTCCTTCCTGTTGATATTTAATCCCAGATGGAGATGAAAATACTCTTTGGTTCCTGAATCCCGGCACCCACTTAAATGTGCCACCTATGACTACAGGCATGACCCTCTAAGCCATGGTACCAGAGGAATTAAACTTTTGGGCCTTAGTCACAGTGTCCCCAAGTAGGCTTCATCCTCTGCCTTTTATTTCTTTTTGATCTCCTAGACTTGTATGGCCTGTGTGTCTTTCAAAAAAAAATTAGATTTCAAGAAAAATCACATAATTGAGCAAGGCCACTTTAAGGGAGGGGGCATGCTAGATTGAACTCTATATCCTGCTATCATGACCCATGATAAAACATTTACCCAGAGAAAAAGAGTTTCAGTTAACTTCTGGACTTAAAATCCCTTTACTAATTAAGCACTATCTTAATAGGAGACAAAATAGGTGCCTTAAAGGAACATAGAAACCAGGTGGCCATTTTCCTGCCAATGAGACAATATCAACACAAAAATTTGGCTACAGAAGACATTTTACTCCTAACTGGTAAAGACAGAAAATTCCCATTCCCAGAAGACACCTAGAGCCTGACTTCTAACAGTATAAAAGAAAGCTGCGGAGTTACCATGAAAAAAGAGAAACAAAATGTGCCTAATGTTGAGGATTTTTATTTCAACTAGGTGACTTAGAAATATCATGTGCTCATCAGAGAAACTGTATAGAGAGATAGACATTTATTGAGTTCCTGCCTGCTGTGATTCACGATCTTTTCTAACAGACCATTTCCCTGAACTGTAAAGATACCTGCATGTTAGCTACACACAGAGAGTAAAATACCACAGATAAAAAGAGAAAGTTTGGCAACAGCATAGCTGAAAAAAAGCCTTGAGATTAAAGGACAGATTTAAAGTTGAGATTCGCTCCCTACTTACCAGTCTGATAAATGAATTCCCTTTCCTGGACAATGCACCAAATTCCAATGAGTGGAGAAACACCAAGGGCTCTCGTCTCACATGAATTAGATGGACACATGTGGAGTGGTTTCAAGGAGTGGAGAGTTTAAATAGGCAAGAAAGAAGGAAGAAGACAGAAGGAAAAATCTCCCTTGTGCAGAGAAAGAAGGATGGGGGCTCTAAAGTCAAGAAAGGAACCCCCCAATTAAAAGAATCAAGAGTTGAATTCCTTTGAGTCTTTTGATTAGTTTCTCTGAATCCACATTTTTCAAGTAAAAGGAGCAGGTGGCAGAATAGTCAATTATGCAGTCATTTGATGAATCTGCATTTTTACATAAATAAAATGAGCCAATAAAATGATAAGTGAATAAAATAATTATAGAGTGTAGGAAGCAGTCAGATATGCGTTTGTTTCAGGTAAGTGGAGGGATGACTTTCAGTTCTGTCCTTTGCCTGTGAAGATAAACCCTTAATTTACATTGTCAGGGTGAATTTCAAGAGAACTGCCATTGGGTAAAAATCTTGGAGCCCACAGGGAATTGTATTCTGAGAAAATGTGAAGGAACTATGAAACTATCTACTCAGAAACAAAACGGGAGGCAGGTTTGTGTGACCCAGTTACCTTTGCCTGACTTTCCCCCTTGGCTCAGTGATTTTGAAATTCTGAGATTTTCTTTCCTTTTCACATTTTCCCCATTTTTTTTTTGGACATAGTTTTGCTCCTGTAATTCAGCCTGCCTTAAAAGAGCAACTTCATTATTTTATGCTGATACCCATGTGGCTATCATTTAGGGCATTTTGTGTATAATTTGTTAGAGTCTCTACATGTCAAATGACAGTCTCATTATCTAGTTAAGGGACAAAGGTGGAAGATAAATGAGCATATCAGTGAACACAGAATGAACCTAATGAGATTGTAAATGAGAAAAAAAACTTGCAAGTTTTGATAGTATACAGGCTAATCAAGCTTGTGCCCACATATAACCTAACCCAAGGAACATTGTCCTAACCATCATGGGAGTAATTGTGGCCTTAAACTAGTGCCACATAGCCAAAGCATTTCATTTGGAACAAACCAATAAATATTCAATTGTTGTGGTATGCCAATTAGTACTTTGTGATATAATGGTGTGGCTATATCATTGTTTGGGTATCTGTCCCATGTATCTACTGCCACTGGGCCAGGTATCTCTCAAATAAATGGGGACTGAGGAAACTAAGACAAAAACCTGAGTTCCTTGTAAATGTCCTAGCTAAAAAGCCACAGGCTAGGATGTATATGCCAGTATGGGGGCATTAGTTACCTCCACCATTTGAAGTGCTTGTTTGCTCCAAGGAATGAGGCCTTGTAATAAGGTGGGATTTACTACAGATAACGTAGCTTCAGTGTCAATAAAAGCTTCTGATTGTTCTCCATTTTAAATAATTTCTATTTCTCTCATAGTGTTAGTAAGAAGGAAAAGAAAGTCTGTCAGTTTCTTGCAGAAACCCCATTATATCTCCTCTTCCTTTTCCTGTTGTCGTTCCCATCACTGTAGTTTTTGATAACCTTACTTCAAGAGTCCAGGTTTTTTGCAGTAATTACAAAGCAGAGTGTAGGTCCACTCTGAGATTTATTGGAGTATTTTGGAGATTGAGACTAGGTGGATAGTTCTTTTAGTTACAAGTTCATAATCTTATAAGCCTGATTTTGTGTGTGTGTGTGTGTGTGTGTCTGTTTATCTTTACTCATACTCTCTTTTCTTTAGTTAAGGGATGAGGTAACTTATCAATAAGATTAACCAAATCATAAGTTTGGGAAGTAGCCCAATTAAGTTGTTATCTTTTTACTATTAGTGCCAGTTCTTTATATTACCTGTTTAAGAAATTGGAATTCTCAGCAAACTGACACAAGAAGAGAAAATAAAACACCACATGTCCTCACTCATAGGCGGGTGTTAAATGATGAGAACACATGGACAACAGGGAGGGGAATATCACACACTGGAGTCTGTTGTGGGAGAATAGGGGAGGAACAGTTGAGAGTAGGGAGGTTGGGGAGGGATAACATGGGGAGAAATGCCAGATATAGGTGATAGGGGGATAGAGGCAGAAAACCACATTGCCATGTATGTACCCATGCAGCAATCCTGCAGGATCTGCACATGTACCCCAGAACCTAAAGTACAATTAAAAATATATATATATATATAAATACACACACACACACACATACACATATATACATAAAGAAATTTAATGTCAGGTTAAATAGATGAATAAACAAATCTAAAGGGAAAAAAAGGCTCACCACAGCCTGAGAGTTCAGCAGTTTTGTCCAATTACTAACCCCAGTGAGATATTATAGTTTCTGCAGAATACCTCTAATTCTGGATAAAAGAACTGTATGAGTCCAAGCCAAGAACCCTGCTGTCTGCAGAATGAAAGAGACATTGGAAGAGTTCCCACAGCACTATGAGGAGGGTGCAGGCGGTGTGATGGAGGGACTACAGCCCAGAATTACATAGAAACAGGAGCAGCAGTAGCAAAGGACAGGGGACATCCTGTTAGAACCAGACAACCCCCATCTCCACACCCCACTCCCCTTAGTGGAATAAAATTTATCTTGTCATAAAAAAAAAAGAGTACATACAAAGCACCTGGTACAGCTCAATAAGTTGTAGCCATCCATATCCCTCACCTCTGCCAAAACCCAACTACATAAAGATAGATAGATAGGTGGATGATAGATAGATAGATGATAGATAAATGATAGATAGATAGATAGATCATAGATAGATAGATCATAGATAGATAGATCATAGATAGATAGATAGATAGATAGATAGATAGATAGATAGATATGATTTATATATCCATGCCAAGCATCTCTGCTCTATGCCCAGGTACCATCATTTCTAGTGAGATGGACCGCTGCAATGGGTTTCCAATTAGTTTTTTGCCTCAGCTCAATTTTCCACCCTGCAACAGGGTTGTCTCTCTAAAAGCCAAGTCCAGTGTATTCATGCTGGTGAGTAGGGCATCCTCAGATATGTCCTATTGCCCTAAGGATAAAGTTGAACCTCTTTACTTATTCCGTGTGGCCCTTGTAACTCTGGTCCCTGCTTGCCTCTCAGTCACCCCTCTTTCCTTCCACTCACAGTGTCACATTCACGTCACACCCTCAGACGTGTTAAGCCATCTCTTGGCTCTAGGCTTTCAGACACTCTTCTTTCTTCTCTTGATCTGGCTAGCAAACTCCTCACCATCTTGTCTCTTCTTCCAGGAAGCTCTCCTTGATGTCCATCAGAGCATGCTAGGTGCCTTTGAAGTACTCTTGAGGCACCTGGACTTCTTCTGTCAGTCATATGTTTATCACATGTCCTGGTGGCTGGCTGTTTATTAGTACACAGCCTTTTGGGCAGTTTGCTGGAGTTCAACTTCTAGTCTTGACACCTAGCAACAAAGCCTTAAATAAGATACTTAACTACATTGTGCCTCAGTTTTCTCAATTGTTGTAGACAATAGGAGTACCTACCTCATGGGTTTGTGGTGATAATTAAATGAGAACATGCATGTAAAGTGATTAGCACAGTGACCTAGCACCTAATAAGAAATCTATAAAGGATGCAATAAATTAAAAAAAAAAAAAAGAAATTGGAATTAAAGAGAGTATCATTTTGATGGTGGCCATAGCTCTTTTTAGAGAATCTTCAATATTGTTAGAATATTTTCAAATCTATCAAAATAGGTCATTACTAACATGGCTGGGTTTTATTCACATTATTGTACTTTGTCGAAGTCAATAACTCTTTGGAATACTAAAGAGTGGCTTGGAGCAAAGTTTGGAAAACTCACAGGCATGTCTTCAACATTCTGAAAATTTATAAAAGTCCTTCAACAAGCTTCTCCAATTTTCCTTAACTAGGCAATCTTCAACTATACTTTCTGATACTAATGTGAACTAACTGATATAAATCAGAAAAAGTAGGGTCATAAGGTCAAATATTTAGTTCAAATTTTCTGGCAAAATCAGTAGGACCCTGTTGCAGTCAGGAGATTTCTTAATGATGCCTTTAAGTTCTATTTTTCACCATGGTTGATAAACTATGTTAAGTTCTCTGCTACCACATACTGACTGTTCAAGAAATGGGGCTATAGCAGCAGAAGTGGAAGAAAGGGGAACAGAAGGCAAGTCTGGGTGAGGCAATTCAGATAAGGAGGGATAAAGAGATGCAGAAGAAGGAGGAGGAGGAGGAAAAGCTTTAGCAGTTTTCTTTAATTCAGAAGTAACTTTAGAGTGCTTTTTATTTTCTTCCTGTAGGCTAAGAGCTTTACTAAGGCCTCTTTGGTATTCTTTTAAGTACCATCGAAAGTAACTCTGCTAATTGTTTAGTTTTAGAGGCACTTTTTCTAATTGTGCACATAAATAAAGTAATTTAGGTATATAAAAACTACCCCATTTTGGTCATTGTAGGTTGCAGTCTTCATGGGTTAAGTGAGACTATTATTCTAGATATTAACAGGAGTTGTTACCATAAGTACTGTACATGAATCTAGCTGGAGTTCCCAAAAGTACATCTCTCTTTATGGGGGAAGACATAGGCTTGAATGTATAATTGTCTATCATTTGAATTCTCTTTTTAAATGACAAAAGACTGAAAGGGAAAGATGTTTGGGATCTGGCATGCTGCTTAATAGGGAGTACACCTTGAGGTGTCACTCATGAATTGCTTATCCCCTCTTACGTGTTTCAGTGAAACCCAGGAATCCTGGGCACTTAAGGTTACTTCAAAAGTAAACATCACTGTTAGTTCTAATTGACTTTTATTTTATGAAATGAGGATAAATTAAAGTATTTCACAAATGTTTTGGGTCTGTTTCTCAGAAAATAACTACATGGGTTTTTTTATTATTATACTTTAAGTTCTGGGGTACATGTACAGTTCACACAGGCTCATGCAGGACTGTTACATAGGTATATACATGCCACATTGGTTTGCTGCATCCATCCCCCATCATATACCTTAGGTATTTCTTCTAATGTTATCCCTCCCAATCCCTCCAACTCCTGCTTTTAAATAATAATATACATAGGTTTATTTTGGTCTCCTCAAAAGTATTGATATATCATTATGATATATAAAATTTACATTCTTTCAGGTAACTCTGATACTCAATTTGTTTATCTTTAATATTGCTGTTAAATAGATTCCAGACTCTCATCTAATTATTCTCTTGTTTCTTTTATGCTTACATTTTCAGTGACTGAAATCTTCTAATAGATTCCTCAAAAGAAATTTCTCTTGACAGAAAATGTTTACCAAATTTGAGCTGGTGATCTAACCTCCTTTGAAATATTATTTTACTCAAGGTCCAAAGTAGTACACTCAATGTTCATTTCGGTAACACTTTAACCAAGCCAGCTTCATTCTTTATCTGAAGAGGAATCCAATGGTTACTTAACCTCTGTTAGGAACAGAGACTGCCTTTAATCATCTGATTTAATTTTGCCTTGTGATGTTTACTTTAAAAAAAATTAACACCAAAAACTTCCAAACTGGCTATGCTGTCACAAACTTTAATTAACCTTTGAAATTTAAACTTCTCACATAAATTAAATTAGTTCAAATGTTTAAATTAAAGGATGTAGGCCAAACCTACCAACCAACAATAATAAAAGAACAAATAAAAGAATGATGGGACAAGTATGATTTGGGGAAGTTTACATCTTCCAAACACTTTGTAAACAAAGATTACCTGGCTCTCAGGAACTCCTATGAAATAAATGTCCAATTAGAAGAACTTCATGTGTTTTACTATTATATTATCCAAGATGACAGTCATTATTCAAGCAACAAATTGCTTCACAAGATTGTCCATGTGAGTAGATACATATTGTCCAAGATATTGAAAGAGCATTGATGGGTAATATTAAACATGGTCAAAGATGCTTCCAGAGCATGTCTTGCCTGCCAATGAGACCACCTGGGCAGAATGCAAAGCTGGGACACGGGCAGGAACCCAAACCTCCAGGACTTGAAGCACAAGTGGGCTGCATAAATTCTGCATCTTCTGCTTAATGTTTATTCTCTGGTAGATTAGGCCTTATATTTGATGAAGGAGAGTTCCTAGAGTAATGGCACAAAGAAATTTTTTTAACTTTGCATTCCCAACTTGGGAAATTAAGCAAAACTGACACTAGGCCCTGCTTCCAAAAATGACTGAGCATTCCAAATACCACACTTATGAAAAAAGACACTTCGCACCTTGAAATGAAACCCATAAAAGGTCATTCTACCTAGTTCTGGTGCAGAAAATAAGTGAAATTATGTGTGTTTCTTAGAATTGGATACAAGATGAAAGGTTGGTTGAGTATGGGACTAGGAGGCCACCTCAGCACTGCAGCCATCCACTGATTTTACATATTGACATGGTCAGAATTTTCCACAGTATATTTTCAAGAATGCAAATTCTATGAAAATTCTGTTTTTTAAAAAGTAAAAGACTTACAGGACTTGAAAGTGCTACCAAGTAGATTCTATTTTTAAAGATTCAAAATTTCCACTGATGAATTCAATGATCCAAGACATTCTGCAGGAAGGAAGCCTATTTTACTATTTTCCAGAAAGTCCTCAAATTCACAACCCCATGGAATCTACTTCTTTCAGAACTCTGATTAACAAACTACAGAAATACATTTCTCTGGATATTTTGATGTATGTTTGTCATTTTCCCTCACAATGAAGAAGGGAGGGTTAACATTTATTCAATTTCAACTACATTAAAGGCATTGTACAATGAGAGTTTGCATATTTTTGCATATATTACATCACTCTCAACCTAAATATTTCTTTAATCTCATACTTAAGTTATTTTCTGAAAACTAATATATATCTGATCCTGAGAGGATTCCTTTTTTTCCTTCCAAATGGGACAAAGAACCTCAATGGGTATGACAAGATTAAATGTTTCAAATATTTACTGTATTAGTCCATTTTCATGCTGCTGATAAAGACATACCTGAGGCTGGGCAAATTACAAAAGGAAGAGGTTTAACATCGATTTACAGTTCCATGTGGCTGGGGACGACGCACAATCATGGCAGGAGGCAAAGAGGAGCAAGTCATGTCTTACATAGATGGTAACAGGCAAAGAAAAATAAAAAGAGCTTATGCAGGAGAACTCCACTTTATAACACCATCAGATCTAGTGAGACCCACTCACCACCACAAGAATTCCATGGGAAAGACCTGCTCCTATGATCCAGTTATGTTCCACCAGGTCTTTCCCACAATATATGGAAATTCACAATGGGAATGGGACACAGCCAAACCATATCATTTCACCCCTGGCTTCTCCCAAATCTCATGTCCTCACATTTCAAAACAAATCATGCCTTCCCAATTGTCCCCCAAAATCTTAATTCATTTCAATCCTAACTCAAAAGTCCACAATCCAAAGTGCCATCTGCGACAAGGCAAGTCCCTTTCACCTATGATCCTGTAAAATGAAAAGCAGGTTAGTTACTTCATAGATACAATGTGAGTACAGGCATTGGGTAAATACACCCATTCCAAATGGAAGAAATTGGCCAAAACAAAGGAGAAACAGGCCCCATGCAAGTTTTAAATCCAATGGGGCAGTCATATCTTAAAGTTCCAAAATGATCTCCTTTGACTCCGTGTCTCACATTCAGGTCATGCTGATATAAGAGGTGAGTTTCCATGGTCTTGGGCAGCTCTACCCCTGTGACTTTGCAGGGTATATCCTCCCTCCCAGCTTCTTTCCTGGGCTGACCTTGAGTGTCTGTGGTTTTTCCAGGTGCACAGTGCAAGCTGTCAACGGATCTACCATTCGGGCTCTGGAGAACAGTGGTGGCCCTCTTCTCACAGCTCCACTAGGCAGTGCCCCAGTGGTCTGTGTGGTGACTTGGACCCCACATTTCCCTTCTGCACTGCCCTAGCAGAGGTTCTTCATGAGGGTGCCCTCCCCCCACAGGAATTTCTGCCTGGGCATCCAGGTGTTTCAATACATCTGAAATCTGCGTAGAGTTTCCCAAACCTCAATTCTTGACTTCTGTGCATTCAGAGTCTAAACAGCACCTGGAAATTTCCAAAGCTTGAGGTTTGCACCACCTGAAGCCATGGCTTGAGCTCTCTGTTGACTCCTTTCAGCCATGGCTGGAGCGGCTAGGAATCAGGGCACCAAGACCCTAGGCTGCATACAACATGGGGATCCTGGGCCCAGCCTACAAAACCATTTTTAATCCCAGGCCTGGGGGTCTGTGATGGGAGGGGCTGCCATGAAGACTTCTGACATGGCCTGGAGACATTTTTCTCATTGTCTTGGGAATTAACATTCAACTCCTTATGCAAATATATTTATGCAAATTTCTGCAATTGGCATGAATTTCTCCCCCCAGAATGAGATTTTTTTTTCTATTGCATTGTCAAGCTGCAAATTTTCCAAATTTTTATGCTTTACTTCCCTTATAAAACCGAATGCCAGAACTTAAAGTATAATAAAAAATAAAACTGAATGCCTTTAACAACACCCAAGTCACCTCTTGAATTCTTTGATGCTTAGAAATTTATTCCACCAGATACCCTAAATCATCTCTCTCAAGTTCAATGTTCCACAGATTTTTAGGGCAGTGCCAAAATGCCACCAGTCTTTTCACTAAACCATAACAAGACTGACCTTTACTTCAGTTTCCAACAAGTTTCTCATCTCCATTTGAGACCACATCAGCTTGCATTTCCTCGTTCATATCATTATTGGCACTTTTGTAAAAGCCATTCAACAAGTCTCTAGGGAGTTCCAAACTTTCCCACATTTTCCTATCTTTTTCTGACCCTCCAAACTGTTCCAGTCTCTGCCTGTTACCCAATTCCAAGTCACTTTTACATGTTCAGGTATCTACAGTAACGCCCCACCCTACTAGTGCAAATATATTGTATTAGTCCCTTTTTACACTGCTGATAAAGACATACCTGAGGCAGGGTAATTTAAAAAAGAAAGATGTCCAACAGACTTAATGTACCATGTGGCTGGGGAAGCCTCACAGCCATGGCAGAAGGCAAGGAGGAGCAAGTCACGTCTTATATGAATGACAGCAGGCAAGGAAAGAAAGAGCTTGTGCAGAGGATCTCCTCCTTTTAAAGCCATCAGATCTCATGAGACCTGTCCACCACCATGAAAACTCCATGGGGAAGACCAGTCCCCTCGATCCAGTTACCTTCCACCAGGTCCCTCCCAAAACATGTGCGAATTCAAGATGATATTCGGGTGGGGACAGAGCCAACCCATATCATACCTCAACTTAGTTTCAAATTCCAGAGTTAGTAGACCTGAGAGTTTTGGTATACATGCATACATGAGAGTTTTTTATGCTGTAACCCATGACTGATATTTCAAAAATGATTCCATCAATAAAAGCATGCTATATAAAATTCTCTGATAATTTTCTCTGTAAAAACTATTCAAGAAACTTGAGTATAAAAAGTTCCTTAAAAACATTATTTTGAATTTTCTTCAATGTAATAGTCTCACGTCTAATTGTACAAAATAGCATCTTGAAGACATGGAAGCAATATATGACACAACACTCATTATATTTCCTATTAAGAGATAACATGGTTGTTAGGTCATACAGTAGGGAAAAGACTATTTGGGTATAAATCCCAGCCACAACAGGTATTGATTATTTTACTTTTATCAAATTATTTAAATGTATAATGACTGAATCTTTCACATCTAGGAAATAGAGGAAATATTATCTATTTTATGTGGTGGCTATGAAGATTAAATAATTAAGGCACATAGACTAACTTGTTGGCATGTTATGTGTTAACTTTCACTTATTTTATATTGTTCTAATCAATGGCAGTAAGATGATAACCCATACTATGAGCCATAAAACATTTTTAAATTTTTAACTAATATTGATCATACCCATCCCAGATTCCCAATGGCAAAGAATGAGAAAAATGCTCCCACTATTGATAAAAGCTCAACACTATTCAACATCCTGGAAATAGATGGAGTCCCTCTGCCGGTATTATCAAAAGAAATGTGGGATAAAATATATAATTTCGCAGCCAGGCCTGATGATCTTATTCTGGCAACTTACCCAAAGTCAGGTAAGACTATCAAAACATAAAAATAATCAATATTTGCATGTGAAATTATTGCATAATCTGTATTGATCAATGAAACATGAGTGGGATTTCAAGAGAAAAAATTCCTATTATGGTGATCTGTTCTTTGATGTTGCAGGACTTTTAGCATTCACAATCCCTAGGGTAACAATTTCCAATAGCACTCTCTCAAGATAAGAGAAAAGATTTCTAAATGCCTTAGAAATAGGGCAGATAATGCCCCCATTCCAGAACCAATAACACACATCAAACATAAGGTCAATAAATTGAAAGACATATGAGTTTTTTAAACATCATCCCTCACTCAGGGAAGCCTTCTATAAACATGTCATACTCCAAATATTAATCTATTATTCCTGATATTAAACAGAAATTGATTTTCTAATCCTCTAAAGTTCTTGGGGGATGTCAATCATGGATTTTCTGCTCTGTACCAAATAAGTCTTATTCAGAGAAGCCCAAATATTGACCTTGATTTAAAATGCCTTAGATTTCTAATTCTCCTCTAAAAATTCCTAGACTGAAATACATCCTAGTAACAATGAGCACACCTGATGCCAGAACTCACTTGTGATAGGCCATTTTCCATGAGAAGGAACAACAGCTATTAGGAGAATTGATGATCCTCTTCTTTGGAATAGAATATGCAAGGTTAATGTACTACATCTTCTTTTTGAAGGAATAAGTGATCAGTATATACTCCCAGAATTGTTTGTTTTTATTAAATGTCTGTAATAATAAAGCACACATAATAACCAGAAAAACATTAATGGGGGCATGTAGAAGGATACAAGAACCAAAGTGAATGGGCTCACAATGGACATATTTGGGACTATTTGAGCATCCAAAACAATGATCTCTTACTGATGGGGAGAACATTAAATAAAAACCTCCTGGTCAGCTATGCTGAAAGGACAAGATTAGATGTGTACTCTAGCCATAATAAAAAGGAAAACCGGATAAAATATATGAAACTACTGGTTTCTGACATTGGATAACAACTGTCTCAGTCTTCAGTCTGAAGATGCTTTCTGAATAGGGTTTAGTTACACGGAGCAAAAGAAAAAGTCATAGCAAACACATTGAGTTCAGGAGCCAGATATAAAAGTTCTGAGAGGTTGAAGTGGCTGCAATTTGCAGGGAAGAGTATCAGAGAGAAGGAAATTACACAAATAAATATCTTTAGATATCTTTAGAGAGAACCCTTTTAGTCTATTGTTGAATGGTAGACTGTACTTGCATAGAGCCCAGATCCATGAAATCAGGCAAGGAACTATCAGAAAACCATTAGCCATATAATTTCTAGAGATTATAAAAGCCTGAGAGACTTTTGTGCTCCAATCAGCATATGATGGGCAGAGTTTTTCTACCCATGACATAAGTCCTCTATTATTACATCTGTGGTTATTTCATATCACATGCCCAAATGGATTTTACAGCTGCTATTAAACTAGCTAATCAGTTGATACTAAAACAGGGAGATTATCTTGGACTATCTGGATGAACCCAGTGGAATCACGGGAGGTCTTCAATGCAAAAGATGAAGTCAGAGAGATGTGGCAGAGGAGAATGTCTGAGAAATTTAAAGCATAATAAAAGTTCAATGTGTGATTATAGACTTAAAGATGAAGAGAGAAAGTATCAATGAAACAGTTAGCTCAATACTACAGCCACAAGGAACTGAATTCTGTTGACATCTAGGAGCTTGGCAAAACAACCTGAAGTCCCAGATGAGAATGGCAGCCCTAGCTGATACCTTGATTTTAGCCAGGTGAGACCCTAAACAGAGGACCAGCCATGTTATGCACAACTTCTAACCTACAGAAAATGTGACCTAATATTCAGTTGTTGTTTTAGCTTATTAAGTTTGTGATTATTTGTTACCACACACTTTTCAACCTATAATTCCATATACACCTATATACACAGTAAAAATAATATTTTAAAATATTAATTAAAAGAGGATCAAATGAAGACTTTTTCTCAGACAGCAAAAAGCTAAGAGAATGTGTTGCCAGCATAGCTGTACTAAAAATAAATAAATAAAATGTTATAGTAAAGAAATTTCTTCAGTGTAACAGAAATGATAGTAATGAAAACATAGATTTGTTATGAAAGGAACAAGAAATGTCAGAAGTAATAATAACACAGGAGAATATAATAGGCAACTTTTCTCATTCTTAAATTTCTTAAAGGATAATTGATCATTTAAAGCAAAATTTAAAACAATGTGTTATAGAGCCCATAAGTGCAAGTAAAATGTATGACCAAAATAAGGCTTGGAACAAAAAAGATAATATAAATACATTGTTGAAAAGTTTTTATATAACACATGAAATAATGTAATGTTAGTTAAACATAGACTATGATAAGATAGAGATGTATTCTATAAACCCTAGAGTACTTGTTACAAAAATAAAACATAAGAGGTATTGCCAGAAATGCCAAATAGAATTCTCAAAAACAGTCAGTCCAAAAGAGTCAGGAAATGGCTAACAAAGGAATTAAGATGGAAATATATGAAACAAATAACAAGGTGGTAGATTTACAGCCAATTATGCAAATAATTGTAAAATAGTTCCCAATTGTTTGCAAAAGGTACATTCCCACAACCACATTGAATGCCTGAAATTAGATTGTACCATTTTATATACTATGTTTTATACATACTTACTATGAAATTTAATTATAAATTAGAAATGGTAAGAGATTAAAAATAAATAACAATAAAATATAACCTTTATAGAATAATGCAACATCACTACTCTTGCACTTTAGAACCAAATTATTACATTAAAATAAGGGTTGCTCAAGAACCCAATCCCTACAATACCATGACAGTCAATCTAATATACTAGATAGCTACTAAGCAAATAATGAGCAAGTAACATAGAAGCCAGGCAAAGAGATGACTCACATCCCGGAAGGAATGGAGAGGGTGGCCCAAGATTTCATCATGCTACTCAGACCAACATGCAATTTAAAACTTATGAATTTTTTAGTTCTGGAATTTTCCATGTTATATTTTCAGACCACAATTAGCCACAGATAACTTAAACCACAGAACACAAAACTGAATAAATGAGAACTATTTTATTAAATAAAATTTTATAAACAACCCCAATTAGAGTGTACTTTACACATAAAGCTGTGATATGCTGAAAGTAAAAGAATAGGAAAATGTATACCATACAAATAATAAATATAAACTAGCTAGAATAACTGTATTATAAGAAAACAAGTATTTTACTATGCATAAGGAGAAACATTTCAAAATGATAAAAAGGTTAATTAATCAAGACAAAATACTCCTGCCTGTGTATATACTTAATAGCAAGGTTTCCAAGTACATAAAGCAAATATGTGAAAAAAATGACAAATAGACACATTTACAAATATAATTAAAAATTTTAGTACTCATCATTCAATAATTGCTAGAACAAGTAGAGAAAAAAGTACAAATTTAGAAAATCTTAACCATATTATCAGCCAGCTTGACTTAAAAATATTTTTAGAACACTCTACCCAACAGTACCAGAACTCACATTCTTTTCAAGTGCACATGAAACGTTTAAAAATATAAACCATAAGATGAGTTTTAAACAAAAATTCTCAAATAAATCTAAAATATTCCAAATTTATACAGAACATGTTATTTGAATACAAGTGTAATTAAAGTAGAAATCAACAACAGAAAGGTATCCACAAATATTTAGAAACTAAGCAATATAATTTTAACTAACATAAGACTATTAAAAATATTAGAAAAGACTATACATGTAGTGATAATGAAAACAGCATATTAAAATTTGTAAGAAGTAATTAAAGTAGCACTTGATGGGAGGTTTTTTCTTTGTACTTTAACTTCTGGGGTAGATGTGCAGATCTTGCAGGATTGTTGCATAGTTACACACATGCCACGGTGGTTTGTTGTCTCCATCCCCCCGTCACCTACATCAGCCATTTCTTCTAGTGTTATCCCTCCCCAACCTCCCCGCCCATCACTGTCCTTCTTCTAGCCCCCCACCCCCCAACATGCCTCTGTGTGTGATGTTCCCCTCCCTGTTTCCATGTGTTCTCATTGTTCAGCATCCACCTACCAGTGAGAATATGTGGTGTTTGTAAAAGGATGGGTATGATTTCTGAGAAACAAAGAGAGAGAAACAGAGAGGAAAAGAACAACCACATATATATTGAACATTCCCAGAATTTATTGAGGGTGATAAAGAGCTTTCCTAAAAGTCTAAAAGCTAAGAGGATAAGATGAAATAAGCAAAAGTATCCTAGATGGTTAGGCAGTAGATGCTTTGTATGTCCTTTAAACATGCACCTGCCACACAACCCAGCAATTCCCATTCTAGAGATTTACCTTCTAAAATAAAAATCTACCTTTATCCAAAACTTATAGACAAATATTATAGCACATTTATTCAAAAATAGCCCAACACTGACAAAAACCTAAATTTTTATTATATAAATGAATAAACACATAATTGATTATCCATAAAATTGAGTTGTTCTCAGTAATAAAGATAAATAAACTACAGATATATACAAGAACATGAATGAATCTCAAAATAATGATGGTGTGTGAAAAAAACCAGACGTATGAGGACATAGTGCATGGTTTCATTTTATGAAATTCTACAATCTGTAAAACTAATTTATATTGACAAAAACAAAAATAGATCAGCAGTTCCATGAAGTCAAAAGTGGCAAAAGGAATGATTGATTGCAATAGACACACAGTTGCAATTTTGATTATGGTAATGATTGCATATATTTGTCAAATTTCATTAAACTATACACTTATAATAGGTTTATTCTCTTCTATGTAATTCTCACCCACACTGAAGTTTATTTCAAAAAAGATGATTCCATAATGATGAAAAAAAGAAAGCAAAACTTATTTATTATGATTAAAGATAACTATTATTCATCTCGTAGCCTAAAAAGAAGTAATAAAGAAAAATAACCTACAGGAATAATTAGGAAAGGAGGAAGTCAAATTGTCTCTATTTGCAGACAACATGATTGTATATCTAGAAGACCCCATCATCTCAGCCCAAAATCTCCTGAAACTGATAAGCAACTTCAGCAAAGTCTCAGGATACAAAATCAATATACAGAAATCACAAGCATACTTATACACCAATAACAGACTTAAAGAGAGCCAAATCAAGAATGAACTGCCATTCACAATTGCTACAAAAAGAATAAATATCTAGGAATACAACTAACAAAGGATGTAAAGGACCTCTTCAAGGAGAACTACAAACAACTGTTCAAGGAAATAAGAGATGACACGAACAGATGGAAAAGCATTCCATGCTCATGGTTAGGAAGAATCAGTATTGTGAAAATGGCCATATTGCTCAAAGCAATTTATAGATTCAACACTATCCCCATCAAGCTACCACTGACCTTCACAGAGTTGGAAAAAACACCTTAAACTTCATATGGAACTGAAAGAGAGCCTGAGTAGTGAAGACAATCCTAAACAAAAAGAGCAAAGCTGGAGGCATCACACTACCTGATTGAAACTATACTACAAGACTACAGTAATCAAAACAGCATAGTACTTGTACCAAAACAGAGATATAGACCAATGGAACAGGACAGAGGCCTCAGAGGCAATGTCACACATCTATAACCACCTGATTTTTGACAAACGAGACAAAAACAAGCAATGGGGAAAGGATTCCCTGTTTAATAAATGGGGTTGGGGAAACTGGCTAGCTATGTGCAGAAAGCTGAAACTGGACCCCTTTCTGACACCTTACACTAAAATTAACTCCAGATGGATTAAAGGATTATGAATTTATGTTTAGAAGACCCCCATCTCTCAGCCCAAAATCTCCTTAAACTGATAAGCAACTTCAGCAAAGTCTCAGGATACAAAATCAGTGTACAGAAATCACAAGCATTCTTACACACCAATAATAGGCTTAAACAGAGCCAAATCCAGAAATATAAGGCCTAACACCAGAAAAACCCTAGAAGAAAACCTAGACAAAACCATTCAGGACATAGGCATAGGCAAGGACTTCATGACTAAGACACCAAAAGCATTGGCAACAAAAGCCAAAATAGACAAATGGGATTTAATTAAACTCCAGAGCTTCTGTACAGCAAAAGAAACAATCACTAGAGTGAACTGGCAACCAGCAGAATGGGAAAAAATTTTTGCAATCTACCCATCAGACAAAGGGCTAATATCCAGAATCTATAAAGAACTAAAGCAGATTTACAAGAAAGAAACAAAAAAAACCATTTAAAAGTGGGCGAAGGACATTACAGACCCTTTTCAAAAGAAGAGATTTATGAGGCCAACAAGCATGACAAAATGTTCATCATCACTGGTCATTAGAGAAATGCAAATCAAAACCACATTGAGATACCATCTCATGCCAGTTAGAATGGCAATCACTAAAATATCTGGAGACAACAGATGCTGGAGAAGATGTGGAGAAATAGGAACACTTTTACACTGTTGGTGGGAGTGTAAATTAGTTCAATCATTGTGGAAGACAGTGTGGCAATTCCTCAAGGACCAAGAAATAGAAACACTATTTGACCCAGCAATCCCATTACTGTGTATATATCCAAAGGCTTATAAATCATTCTATGATAAAGACACATGCACACATATGTTCATTGCAGAACCAACCCAAATGCCCATGGATGAAAGACTGGACAAGGAAAATGTGGCACATATACACCATGGAATACTATGTAGCCATAAAAAAGGATGAATTCATGTCCTTTGTAGGGACATGGATGAATATGGAAACCATCATTCTCAGCAAACTGACACAAGAACAGAAAAACTAATACCACATGTTCTCACTCATAGGTGGGTGTTGAACAATGAGAACACATGGATACAGGGAGGGAAGCATCACACACTGGAGTCTGTTGTTCGGGAATAGGGAAGGAACAGTTGGGGGTAGAGAGGTTGGGGAGGGATAACATGGGGAGAAAAAAAGAATTTACAGGAATTGTAGTTCTTCCCTATTTCACGAGTGAACGTTTTTTATATGATGATCTACCTAATAGAGAAGTGATGGGATTAGAAAATAAACAATTTGCTACCCACAATAAAAATTAAGTCAAGCAGGATCATTAATGAATGAATCCTAAAATAACTATGTAAAATCTGAGAGGAACTGGTTGGTCACATGGTACTGAAATGTCACCATACAGTTTCATTCCTAAAAGCAAATGGAAATGTGGACCTTTACAATGAGCAATCTGGTGGTCACCTCCAAAACTGAACGATAAACAGTAGTATCACTGGTAGTGAAGCAATCTGATATATGTACTTCTTGGCATACATGGTGCAAGAAGTACCAAGCAGTGCCTAGAAATCTGCCAAAAAATGATCACCAGAAACTAACTAAGACCTGGATTTCAGTCTATGGCAAATAGAGAAACAAAAATGTACTATGAGGAAACGATCAGACAAATCCAGACTATGCAGAGTAAGTACTACAGGACAACTGGCTGATCTGCTCAAAAACCAATGTCAAAGAACAAAAATCAGTGTTATGAAGAAAAAATGTGGAAGGATGATCCTAAGCTGAGACAAAAAGGACAGTCAAAGTAATGCAGCCTATAAATCTTAATTGGGAAAAAGTGATTAATAACATTACAACACAATTGAAAAAATTTAATATAGGTTGAATATCTCGTGTTATTAAGGTTTTATTATAAACTAGATGTTCTGAGGAACATTTAGTAACAATGACAAGAGAATGTCATATTGGGAGATACAGCATTTTTAGGCATGAAGTGTCATAATATAGGAAACATAAAAATGGATCACTCAAACATGATAGATGAGAGATTAAATACTAAAAGATGATAGATGATTGATTGAGAAATACATACATACATAGATGCATAGAGAGATATAGGTACATAATTAGATAGCTACACGGAGAGATAGAAGATAGATAGATAGATGCAGGTATAATACAATAGTTTTCACTTCTGCCTTGGCAACATTGATCAAATTTGAAAGTGCTCTCATGTTGCTGATTTCCTTCAAAATATTCAATAACTTAAGATGAAAGTTTAGTTGACTAAAATCAAAGAACTATTCCAAATATTTTCAGGTACAACATGGATGCAAGAAATTTTAGACATGATTCAAAGTGATGGTGATGTGGAGAAATGCAAAAGAGTCAATTCTCTAGAGAGATACCCTTTCCTTGAACTGAAATTTCCCTATAAAGAAAAAACAGGTGAGTAATATGCACCAAGACAGAAAGGGCTTTCGATGCAAGATTCCAGAACAATGTGTACTGTCTTTGACAGAGCTTCCATGGTAGCCAAAAGTAGCCTGTATCTTTCATGAGGTCAAATTGGTCACAAGCCAGTAAGTAAAACCTTAGATTGGGTCTTCAAGACTTCCTCCTGTTCTTAGCTTGTGGCCTTTCGCTTCCCAGTAAGATTTCATTCTCTTTCTTATATTTCTCCTTCCCAATGTTATGATAAAGAAGACTCCCTCTCCTTTGTGTTCTCCTTCATATGTTTGAATCAGTGGAAAGACCAGAAATTAGCAATCAGCTATTATAAAAGGACAAGTGTGATTTCTGAAGAAAAAGGAGAAGTATTGAGGATATACCATGGACATTCCCAGCATTAATTGTGGGAGCTAAAAAGACTTCCTAAGAGTATAAAACCCAGTGAGTAACATGAAATAAAGAAAGATCTCCTAGAAGACTTTTGGAATGCAAAATGCTTTACATGTGTTTGTGATAGACAACTAGTGTCTCCAATGGAAAACAATTAAACCTCTCTCTAAATTAAGACAAAAATGTAAATTCAAAGATTTTCCAAGAATGGCAATATATTGTAAAAGGATGGGTGTGATTTCTGAGAGACAAAGAGATAGAAAGAGAGAGAAACAGAGAGGAAGAGAACAACCACATACATATTGAACATTCCCAGAATTTATTGAGGGTGATAAAGAGCTTTCCTGAAAGTCTAAAAGCTAAGAGGATAAGATGAAATAAGCAAAAGTCTCCTAGATTGTTAGGCAGGAGTAGATGCTTTGTATGTCCTTGTAGGTAAACAGTTAATATTTTTAATAAAAATGAAACATAATGTAATCATTCTTTAAACAAAGATACAAATGTAATTCAAGTATTTTAGCAAAATGGCAAGAATAAATAAACAATATAAATTATTTTTTCTAGATTTGGAGATAGCTCTTGAAATGTCCTCACCACGACTAATAAAAACTCACCTCCCTTCACAACTGGTTCCACCATCTATCTGGAAAGAAAACTGCAAGGTAAAAAGAGCAGGCTTGCAAACTTCTTTTAGCTTAGTGATATAAACTATACAACTGAAGATATATTTCAAAATAATTTACATTGAAAAATATTTTTTAAATATAATTTGCTATTTTTTCTTAGATGAAGTACTTAAAATCAAGAATTACATAATTTGAAATCTGCAAACATCCGTGTTTTCTAAGGCAGGCTGTGTTTTCTAGAGGCGGGCTGACAAAGTGAGAGGGAAAAGATAGCAGTGCGTTGACTTCAGTACAGGAGGTAGTGATGCAGTATAGTGTATGGGTTAAAAGGATAGGAAGAATTAACTGGACTTTGTGAGAGATCACATATAGAGGTGAGGGGGATAAAAATGAGGACAGGTTTGACCTTAGTCTACTCAGTAGATTATGGAGGCATGGAATATACACATTATATATATATGGCAACCAATAAAATCATTCTAATCTTTGAGAAACACTGAAGCATTCTTCTGTATGAGTCTCATACAACTATCCAGGAACTAGCTGTGGACTCCGTGTCCCAATTTTTGTGACCAGGCCCGACCCACTCATGTACTAAGCATGAATGAATGGGAGTCCCTCCAATTATCTGAAGGTCATTTACTTCCATTGAAGAATAATACCTGTTCTCTCCTCACCTAACACTAACCCTTTTAGGAGCCAAATAAGATGGTATGCACAAAAATGTTTTCTGGCTCTCTAATCTTTCCCCTGTTGTGAATCTGGAATATTTCTTTCAACACAGTGAGACACACCTGAAATTCACCTTTTCATGGTCCTTCCCTGAATGCTCAGGAATGCTTTGTCAATTCCTCCGTGACTACTCAGCATATCACATCATATTCCAACCATGATTGACAGTGCTGTCCAAACATTGTATTCATCCTCCTGCATTACTCATAACCACTCTGAAGTAGGGCACTGTCATTTGTCTTGGTGTTCCCCATGGCTATCAGGGTTGCAGAGTCAAAATGGCTCCATTTATTTAATATTTTAACTCATAACTAATGGATACAATGCTATGAATTTACAAGATGTAGTCACCATTGTATTGAAACACTCTCCTAGAGTATTTTTTCTCAGTCTTATTTTTCTCTCCCTGACTTCCTTCCCCCTCATTGATTTCAGATTATCTATGTGGTCATAAATGCCAAGGATTGCCTGTTATCTTACTATCACTTTCACAGGGTGACTTCCTTATTGTATGATCCTGACAACTTGGAGGAATTTTATGAGAAATTCATGTCAGGAAAAGGTGAGTGAAAACCGATTTTTTGGTACCCTCTTTCAGGAGACTTTAACAATAAGCACCTCTATAAACTAAATCATAGTGGTACAAAAGGCCATCCTGAGTGAAGAGGTCCTATCTTGGTAATGTGGAACTGGATAAGCCAGGTAGAAGAAGTATTTTTCCAAAATTGAATACAAATGTAAATTGAGGTCAACTGGCGTCGTAAGTGTTGAGACAAAGGTAACAATCCCCAAATCCTTGACCTGAGTTTCAAACATTCAACTTCAAAATAAAAAGAGGAGACATTTTCTATGGAAAGACCTGGCAGTGGGAAGGCAGGAGATGAATTCCTGTGGTTTTCCCTAGCAGCATTATTGGACCACTGGGCCACCACTTGTAGTCACAAAAGTCATACACTGCACAGCCACAAAGAGCCTTTCCCACAGGTCACAGTGCAAAATCATAGCAGCCATGGCCCCTCATCCACTTACTAACAGGATCACACTTTCCGGAAAACCAGGGAACACGTTAGGGCCACACTTGACAAAATAGTATCTGACTAGATTAGACCAGCTGTCAAATCAAATTGGCAAGGATCTCAACCCCTTCACAGAAGAAGAATATCTCATGGAAACAACAGTCTCTAGACAGAAGAAGACACAAGATGGCTACATAAGGTGATTTAGGATGTAAGGACCATCTTTACATATTTGTATGAGCTTTAATACAGAAATATGATGATAGTATTTCATTGCAATGCAGTGAGCAGACCTGGAAAAATTGATGAAAATTACATGGTGTCTGCTCCATTTCATTAACCTCTCTCAAATAATTAGAACTTCCACAAGTGAAATGGCTGAGTTGTGATGCTGAGAGCTCCCAGTCCTTGAGCAACCTAATCTTCCATGAGCAAGTGTCTGTCAGGGAACTGAGATTCATTATAATGAGTCCTGACCACAGCATTCATATTCTCTTGAGGGAAAAGAAGAATCAAAATGAAGTGACTTCTGCAACATGAAAAACACGTATCTGTGGAAAAGTCAATAAATAATAATTTGCATCAAACACATCACTCCAGTGAATCAAGAGAGATAACCTCATTAGAACAATTTCTCTAGAAACATAAAAAAAAGTACTGACAGACGCAAAGAGAAAAATAACAAATCTAGATAAGACTTCGGGTGAATAGATTTCCAATATTTATGAAGACAAGTTTTGAGAGCAGGCATAGTAGGAGAAAGGAAAGGAAGAGAGGATCCAAGCTTCTTTTCTTGTATGATTTTTCCCAAGGCCGCAAGTGTGCTACTGTTTTTGTGCCATTTTGTCTGGACCGTGGTACTACTTATTTAATCAAACATAAATCCTAGTGTTTCTGTGAAAGTATCAATTTTGTAGTTATAATTTATATCTATAATCAGTTGACTTTAAGAAAACGAGATAATGTTAAATATTAATAATATGGGTGGAACTTATGCAATCAGTTGAAGGTCATAAGAGAAAAAAAAACTCAGCTTTCCAAAAGAAAGAATTCTGCCTTAGGACTGTTATATCAAATCTTGCCTGAGTTTCCAGCATCCCCTACAGACTTCAAACATTCCAAGCTCCACAACTGTAGGAGCCGATTCATGTAAATAAACCATATATACATAATTCATATTTTATCTGTATGTGTATATATATATATATACACTATGATATAGCCATTGCTTAGAATAAATTTTATATGTACACATATATATTATGCACATATATAAAACATGCACACACATACATATATATATGAGTCCCCTTTATACTTGGTTTCCCTTTCTGCAGTTTCAGCCATCCACAGTCAACCCCAATTCAAAAATATTACAGTATTTCAAGGGAAAGAAGGATAGAGAGAGGTAGACTACATTCACATAAGATGTGACTATACTGTAGAATACTGTCATAATAGCTGTTTAGTTTTGTTGCTATTCACTCACAGTGCCTAATATATAAATTAAACTAACATACACATGTATGTAAAGAAAAAAATATATACACTATTATAATTTGGTACTATCTGTGGTTTCAGGCATCCACTGGGGGTCATGTGATACATCACCTGTGAATAAGGGGCACTAATGTATTCTTCTCTGGATTTGCCTATTGTTCTGTTTCTCTGGAGAACCTGGCTGACACAGATACCAGTCACTATGACAAATGCCAAGGTTCAAGTCACTGCAAACGTACATCTCTCTTCATCCTGAATCAAAAGAGAGCATTTCACCTGTTTGCTCACTTGGTTTGTGGTCATTTTACCTCTGGAGAATGTTTTCCATCATCCTTCAGACAAATCTTCCACTTAGCACAATGCTTGCCACATAGCTAACCCTCAAAAAAGATAATGCCTGTGTTTATAATGACTACCCAGAACCAAACCAGGAAGCTGCCAGAAGCAACAACCTATCAGGAACACTAAAACATCACTGAAATAAAATATGGTACTGGCTAACTCAGGTGTCCACTCTTTCTCTTACCTACTGATGAAAGAAAATGCATTGCATGTTTACCACATAGATGCAGCCTCGGCTGGAAATAGAAGTTCTCCTCGAGCCCACCTCTCCACTACTGCTGTATCTCTTTCAGAACAGGAACTTGCAAACTGCTTAACATAGCTAAACAGGGAAAGCAGCAGGAGGACGCTAGTCCTATATCAGATGGCCTGAATTAGTAATTGAATCTGAAACTAAACACTGTTTACCAGGAACAGGGGAAGTATTTTATTGCCTAATCTTTTAAGGTCTCTCTCAAGAAATCATCAATGTGTGCAAAGTCACATATAATAAATGTGTACTATAAACCTCTGCTTTACACCATAAGTATGAACAAATTTTATTAGTAGAAAATTACATTCACTTCATTAAGTAACCAGAATGAAAATTACAGAAGTTTATTTCAAATGAGTGCTAATTTATTGTATAGCCTTGGGTTTTGTCCTGGTACCAGGAACTAACAGTGCTCTGACATCTTCTAGTTGCTTGTGGGTCCTGGTTTGACCATGTGAAAGGATGGTGGGCTGCAAAAGACACACACCAGATCCTCTTCCTCTTCTATGAGGACATAAAAAAGGCAAGTGGCACTGAGACACATAGGTCAGACCCAGAAACCCTCCTGACAATGTCCATCTGTTAAACAAGCTGTCACTTTAATTGGCCAAGCTCTTCTTCTTTCCACTCTCCTCACAATGCCTTTTTCTTCCATGGTCAGAATCCAAAACAAGAGATCCTCAAGGTTTTGGAATTCTTGGAGAAAATTTTGTCAGATAATGTTATAAACAAGATCGTCCACCATACTTCATTTGATGTAATGAAGTATAACCCCATGGCCAACCAAACTGCTGTACCTTCTCACATATATGATCACTCCATCTCAAAATTCATGAGGAAAGGTTGGTGACATTTCTTTTACTTAATTCAAAAGAAATTTCTGCCCTATAATCTAAAATAAATTGAAACCTAATTTTCAGGAAGAAGTGACACATTTCAGTTAAATTATGAATCTCTGCTTCCTTCACCCTGCCTGTTTACTGAAAGCCAATGTCAGTGGTTCTGAAACTTGAGTCATATTAGAACCCCTGGAGACCTTGCTAAAGCTCTGATTGCTGGTCCCCACTCCAAGATACTGTTTCCATAGGCCCAGGGGTAGCCCTCAAATTTGCCTGTCTCTCAAGTTCTCAGGTGATGCTAATGGTGCTGATCACTTTGATAATAATACCCAGCCCAACCTTGAACTCCCCACTGAAGGCTCGTGCCTCCTCTGAGCAGCTTTGGACACTCATCTCTATTCTATTCCTGTTGTTCAAACCCTAGCTTAGCACTTAGTACTTAGATTTGTAACTATCGGTATTCATGTCCGTCTCCAAAATAAGATGACAGGCTTCCAGAAGAGGAAGTTGTGTTCAGTTTGTTCCACTAGAATCTAGTATAGAGACTCATACCTCGAAAAACTCAATAAAGGCCTGTTGTGTGAGTGTATGGATGAATGAACATTATTTCTGTTCTCAACAGGTTAACATTCTAGATAGATGCAGAAATAGCTGAAAGTTACAAAAAAGAAAGTAAAGTCGAGGCTACACTAGTAATTCCCTAATGCCAGTTCTCTTGACTGTATCAAAATTACCTTTAAAAATAGAGACCCCATTCCTGAAGATTCCAGTTAACTAGTTGCAAGTTGGAATCTGGAATTTGACATTATGATCAAGTATTTCAGGTTAATCTTCTTGTCAACGGGCAGGAAACCAGTAGAAATAAAGCACTAGGATAATTTAGATAAACAATTTATTAGTTCAGCGTTTGTTAGGCTGACAAGGGAAAACAGTTTGCAGAAGATCGCTAGAATCTAAATGTCACATCTGGTAGATTTACTTTTTAATTTTGCCCAATAAGAAATATCTTCTCCAGTGAGGTTAATGACATTTTGTAAAATGTTTCACTGTCCCTGAGAGATCAAGATAGAATGTTCCCCCAAGAAGTCCATGATGGTAACCAGCTGTAGACTTTGGGTTGGGTACACTAGAGCCTATTGTGAATAGGAGCAGAAGATTCAGCCCAGTGCAGCACCTCAGTGGGGCCTGCAGCATTCGAGGAAGAAATACAAGGATGCTGTGTGCCTTGTGGTAAGAAGGCCAAGTGGATTGAAAATGAGGGAACACTCATAGTGGGAAGACCAGGTGGAGTGGGACTGAGGGACCCTCACTCATGAGAAGATCATGTGGGTAGATTAGGAAACACTCACAATAGAAAGGTTAGGTGGAATGGATGCAGAGTCTGTCATGAACTTTTTTGATGTCCTACAGGGATACCGGAAGACTAGAAGAACCATTTTACTGTGGCTATGAATGAGAACTTTGGTAAGTATTATGAGAAGAAGATGGCAGGGACTATGCTGACCTTCTGCACAGAGATCTGAGAGGGAAAAAAAAAATAAGAAACAGAGTCTGTGACAACGATTTTGCTTTTTATTCTGTTGGGCAAGGAACTGTGATGAATGTGGAACTTATGAGCTTCAGTCCCTGTCTCCTATAGTATGGCTAGTCTGCTACAATATTAAAACATGATTTAAAATATTAACAAACCAGCTACTCCTATAAATAAAAATGAGGAATAGAGAACAGAGTCTGCCCACATGATATTTTTTTTTTAAGTAGTGGTATGTTTTATTGGGCATGACAGATAAAGCAAAACAAACCATTGCATCGTGCATTCCCATGTATGATCCCAAGTACATTTCACAACAAAATCATGCATAGGTGTTACAAGCCTCATTATTAAGAGAAAATGCAATGCCTTGAAATGATTATTCTATATTTTTATGTATAAATAATAACTTCCAAGAGAAAAGAGCTGATAAGTAGTTTTCAGAGTCATAATTTATGTAATACAATAATATAAAAATAAATTACTACAGAAAAATATCAATCAATTGGAAAATGATTATTCTTCTAAATTCTTGTAACTAATTTTTTAATAAAAGAGTTTGAATTAGACAAATCAGGTAGTGAGTACCCCTGAAAAAAAATCTTCCCATGATATAAATAAAATTGCTTAATGTATCTGATCTATAAATTGTGATCTGGGACAAAAGCACCATGACTTTGCATTGCTATTTCTCTTAATAAAGAGTTTCTGTATAATTTTTATATCAAATTATAAATTATTTGATATAAAAATTCTACAGTCAATATTTGACAGATCAATGAGACAGAATATTAACAAGGTTATCCAAAACTTGAACTCAGATCTGGACCAAGGGGACCTAATAGACTGCTACAGAACTCTCTTCCCCAAATCCATGGAATATACATTTTTCTCAGCACTACATCACACTTACTCTAAAATTGACCACATAATTGGAAGTTTTCAATTCAACAAATTTACAATTGCTGAAGAGCAAATGTAAAAGAATGGAAATCAGAAATGCGCCGATCCAAGATGGCCAAATAGAAACAGCTCTGGAGTGCAGTTGTCAGAGAGAACAACACAGAGAGTGAGTGATCCCCACATTTCCAAATGAGTTTTTACCACCCACAGACCAGGAGATTCCTGGGCTGAAAAGCACTGCAAGTTTCCAGCATGGCTGTTTCAGCCAACACAGCAGATCTCCATTCAAACTCACAAAAATCTGGGATAGAGACACAGAGAATCCCAATCAACTGAAAAAAAGGTGACTGAAAAAAAGGGGGCTGAAACAGGGAGCCAGGTGATTTGGCTCAGCAGGTCCCACCCCAACAAAGACCAGCAATCCGAAACACTCTGGATTGAGAGTTTCACAGCAAGTGCAGCTGGACCTGGAACAGTCCAGCTCTGTGAGAGGAAGGGCATCTGCCATTACCAAGGCAGTCCACCACTACCAAGGCAGTCTGCCACTACTGAGGCAGACCACCATTACTATAACTCTGTAAACAAAACAGCAAGGAAGTTCACACAGCAGGTAGAGAGAGCACATGGCAGCTTAGTAACACCTCTGCTGGCAGACTGTGACTAGGTTACCTCATTGCTGAGCAGGACTTCTCTGAAAAAAGGAAGCAGTATGTAAGGAACCTTTAAATAAAGCCCCACCTTCCTAGGACAGAGCACCTGGAAAAAGGCAGTTATGAGTTCTGCTGTAGCAGACTTAAACGTACCTGCCCAGCAGCTCTGAATGGAACAATGGAGCTCCCAGCACAGCACTTGAGCTCCTATAAGGGACAGACTGTCTCCTCAGGCAGCTCCCTGATCCCCGTATATCCAAAGAGACATCTCAGAAAGGAGAGCTCAGGCTGACATCTGGCGGGTATCCTTCTGGGACAGAGATAACAGAAGAAGAAACTGGCAGCAACCCTTATACTCTTCTGCATCCACTGCAGGTGATCCCCAGGCAAGCAGGGTCTGGATGGGACCTCCAGCAGTCCTACAGCAGAGAGGCCTGACTGTTAGAAGGAAAACTAAGAAACAAAAAGAAATAACTTCAACATCAACAGAAAGGACATCCACTTGGAGACCTTATCAGAAATCAACTACAAAGACCACAGGGAGATACATCCAAAGATGGGAAGAAAGCAGTCCAAAAAGGATGAAAACACCCAAAACCAGAATGCCTCTCCTTCTCCAAGGGATTGCAACTCCTCACCAGTAAGGGAACAAAGCTGGATGGAGAATGAGTCTGATGAATTGACAGAAACAGGCTGAAGATGGGTAATAAGAAACTTCTCTGAGCTAAAAGAACATGTTCTAACCCAATGCAAAGAATCTAAGAACCTTGAAAAAAGGTTTGATGAAATGCTAATGAGAATAAACAGCTTAGAGAAGAATATAAATGACTTGATGGAACTGAAAAACACAACATGAAAACTTCAGGAAGTGTACACAAGTTTCAATAGCTGAATCCATCAAGCAGAAGAAAGGATATCAGAGAATGAAGGTCAACTCAATGAAATAAAACAAGAAGGCAAGAATAGAGAAAAAAGAGTGAAAAGATGTGAACAAAGCCTCCAAGAAATATGGGATTATGTAAAAAGACCTAATCTACCTTTGATAGGTGTATCTGAATGTGACAGAGAGAATGAATCCAAGCTGGAAAACACTCTTCAGGATGTTATCCAGGAGAACTTCCCCACCTGGCAAAGCAGGCCACCATTCAAGTCCAGGAAATACAGAGAACACTACAAAGATATTCCTCAAAAAGAGCAAACCCAAGGCACATAATCATCAGATTCACCAGGGTTGAAATGAAGGAAAAATTGTTAAGGTGCAGACAGAGAGAAAAATCGGGTTACCCATAAAGGGAAGCCTTTCAGATGTACAGCAGATCTCTGGCAGAAACCCTACAAGCCAGAAGAGAGTGGGGGCCAATATTCAACATACTTAAAGAAATGGACTATCAACCTAGAATTTCATATCCTGCCAAACTAAGCTTTGTAAGTGAAGGAGAAATAAAATCCTTAATGGACAAGCAATTGCTGAGAGATTTTGTCACCACCAGGCCCGCCTTACAAGAGCTCCTGAAAAAAAGCACTAAACATAGAAATGAACAAGCAGTACTAGCCACTCAAAAATGTGCCAAATGGTAAAGAGCATCAACACAATGAAGAAACTGTGTCAACTAACGGGCAAAAGAATCAGCTAGCATCAAAATGGTGGATCAAATTCACACATAACAATATTAACCTTAAATGTAAATGGGCAAATGCTCCAATCAAAAGACACAGACTGGCAAATTGGATAACAAGTCAAGACCCATTGTTGTGTTCTATTCAGGAAAGGCATCTCATGTGCAAGGACACACGTAGGCTCAAAATAAAGGGATGGAGAAAGATTTTTTAAGCCAATGGAGAGCAAAAAAAGCAGGACTTGCGATCCTAGTCTCTGATAAAATAGACTTTAAACCAACAAAGATCAAAAGAGACAGAGAAGGGCATTAAATAGTGGTAAAAGGATCAATGCAACAAGAAGAGCTAATGATCCTAAATACATATGCATCCAATACAGGAGCACCCAGATACATAAAGCAAGTTCTTAATGACCTACAAAGAGACGTAGACTCCCACACAATAATAGTGGGAGACTTTAACACTCCACTGTCAATATTAGACAAAGCAAAGAGACAGAAAATTAACATGGATATCCAGGACTTGAACTAAGATCTGGACCAAGCAAACCTAATAGACAACTACAGAACTCTCCACCCCAAATACACAGAATATACATCTCAGCACCACACCACATGTATTCTAAAATTGACCACATAATTGGAAGTAAATCAGTCCTCAGAAAACGGAAAAGAACAGAAATCATAACAGTCTCTCAAACCACAGTGCAATCAAATTAGAACTCAGGATTGAGAAACTAACTCTGAACCGCACAACTTCATGAAAACTGAACAACTGGCTCTTGAATGACAACTGGATAAACAAGAAAATGAAGGCAGAAATAAAGATGTTTTTCAAAACCAACGAGAATGAAGACACAATGTACGAGAATCTCTGGGACATATTTAAAGCAGTGTCTTGAGGGAAATTTATAGTAATAAATGCCCATATTAGAAGCAAGGAAATATCTAAAATTGATACCCTATCATCAAAATTGAAAGAGCTAGAGGAGCAAGGTAAAAAAAAAAAACTCAAAAGCTAGCAGAAGAAAACAAATAACTAACATCAGAGCAGAACTGAAGAATATAGAGACACAAACAACCCTTCAAAAAATGAATAAATCCATAAGATGGTTTTTTGAAATGATCAACAGAATAGACAGACCACTAGTCAGATTAATAAAAAAGAAAAGAGAGAAGAATCAAATAGATGTAATAAAAATGATAAAGGGGATATCACCACCCATCCCACAGAAATACAAACTGCCATCAGAGATTACTACAAACAACTCTAGGCACATAAACCAGTAAACATGGAAGAAATGGATAAATTCCTGGACACTTGCACCCTTCCAAGCCTAAACCAGGAAGAAGTTGAAACTCTGAATAGACCAATAACAAGGGCTGAAGTTGAAGCAGCAATTAATAGTCTACCAACCAAAAAAAGCCCAGGTTCAGGTGGGTTCACAGCCGAATTCTACCAGATGTACAAAGAAGAGCTGGTACCACTCCTTCTGAAAGTATTCCAAACAATACAAAAAGAGGGAATCCTTCGCAAATCACTTTATGAAACCAACATCCTCCTGATACCAAAACCTGACAGAGACTTAACAAAAAAAGAAAACTTCAGGCCAATCTCCATGATGAACATAGATGCAAAAATCTTCAATAAAATACTGGGAAACCGATTGCAACAGCACATCAAAATGCTTATCCATGAAGATCAAGTAGGTCTCATCCCAGGGAGCAAGGCTGGTTCAACATACACAAGTCTATAAATGTAATCCATCACATAACCAGAACCAAAGACAAAAACCACATGATTATCTCAATAGATGCAGAGAAGGCCTTCAACAAAATTCAACAGTCCTTTATGCTAAAAACTCTCAATAAACTAGGTATTGATGGAACGTACCACAAAATAATAAAAGGAATTTATGACAAACCCACAGCCAGTATCATACTGAATGGGCAAAAACTGGAAGCATTCCCTTTGAAATCTGGCAGTAGACAAGGATGCCCTCTCTCACCATTCCTATTCAATAAAGCATTGGAAGTTCTAGCCAGAGCAATCAGGCAATAAAAGAAATGAAGGGTATTCGACTAGGAAAAGAGGAAGTCAAATTGTCTCTATCTGCAGACGACATGTTTGTATACTTAGAAGACCCCATTGTCTCAGCCCAAAATCTCCTGAACTGATAAGCAACTTCAGCAAAATTTCAGGATACAAAATCAAGGTGCAGAAATCACAAGCATTCCTATACACCAATAACAGACTTAAAGAGAGCCAAATCAAGAATGAATTGCCATTCACAATTGCTACAAAGAGAATAAAACACCTAGGAATGCAACTATAAAAGGATGTAAAGGACCTCTTCAAGGAGAACAATGAACCACTGATCAAGGAAATAAGGGAGGACACAAACAGATGAAAAGATATTCCATGTTTATGGATAGGAAGAATCAATATTGTAAAAATGGCCATACTGCCTAAAGTAATTTATAGATTCAATGCTATCCCCATCAAGTTACCTAGGACCCTTTTCACCAAACTTGAAAAAACCACCTTAAACTTCATATGGAACCAAAAGAGAGCCCGCATAGCCAAGTCAATTCTAAGCAAAAAAAACAAAGCGGGAGGCATCACACTACCGGACTTCAAACTATACTACAAGGCTACAGTAATCAAAACAGCACGGTACTGGTACCAAAACAGAGATATAGACCAGTAGAACAGAACAGAGGTCTCGGAGGCAACACAACATATCTAAAACCATCCGATCTTTGACAAACCTGACAAAAACAAGCAATGGGGAAAGGAGTCCCTGTTTAATAGATGGTGTTGGGAAAACTGGCTAGCCATGTGCAGAAAACAGAAACTGGACCCCTACCTGACACCTTACACTAAAATTAACTCCAGATGGATTAAAGACTTAAACATAAGACCTAACACCAT
>CAUYQU010021513.1:0-16475 GCA_963574635.1 Cheracebus regulus
AAAAGAGGTTTTTAATATGCATTTTTAGACTGTATTCTAGCGTGGGCAATAAAACAAGAATCCCATTCTCTCTCCCTCTTTCTCTTCCTCTTTCTTTCTTTCATTCTTTTTTTCTTTCTTTTGCTGTTTCTTTCTTTCTCCAAAAATAAAAAATAAAATAAAAAAATAAACTGGATAAAAATGGAAATTTAAGGCTTATCTCCTTGCCTTCTCTATGCCCTCTCCCCTTAAAATCACAGGAATAGAGAAGATATAAACCCATGAGGACAGGAAGAAAGGAAGAAGAGTCATTTATGGAGTACAACAAATTTCTATAAGATTAAAGGGAGATGGAGGCGTGAGTGGTAGAAGCTACAACACAACCTAAGCTTTCACGATCCACCAACACTGGGTGAGCATTCTTGGAAGAGCCACACTTGCCATTCTCTCTACAAATATTATGGGCTGAAAACCTTGTCAGGTAGGCTGTTCCTTCGAATGCCCAAATACATCTCTTCCAGTTAACTGTCTGCTTTCCCAGAAACAATTGCTTATTCCCAAACTTGTTTATGCCAGTGGTACTTGCTTTTGTAATTATGTGATTCCATTTAATATTAATAAACCAATAAAATATGATTGTGAAAAGGGAGTTGTTTTTATGAAAGCTATGTTGAACATTTTGAAAGACTCAATGAAAGCAGATTGCCATTTAAAAAAAATGTTTATCTGAGTTACAGACAAGCGGTTGTAACAGACTGGGAGGAAATCACATAAATCTAGAAGGTATCTGTATTCAGATTGTTCCATAAGTGCCTTTTAAGTTTTAGTTGCACAATAAAGATGGTGAACCTGGAAACGGTAGACAATGTTTTATGCATTGGGATTTGTGCAAGAAAGACCTTATAGAATTCCAACTAACAGGCCCATACTCAAAGAAAGTGGAATAGGCATCTGTAGTTTTCAGTCAAAATAAAATAAAATCATTTTTAATGATTTCTTGCTTGAAACAATTTTTTTTTTACTAGCCAATTGCTTTCTATTGAGTTAGTTAAGACCTGCAGAAGATGTACCAATGAGAAGAAAGGCAACTGCCTCTAGAGGGGGAAAAGGGCATGAGATCTGAAGGCCAGAAAGGACTGAAAACAGCAGGATTAACTGAGAATCTGCTAGGGAACAGCCAGATCCCCCTGCCCCAGCCCTCTTCCCACTCTATAAAGAACATGGCAGTGACTCCAGACCTATCACTATATTCCAGGTTAAAAACTTTACATAAATAAACTCAACAACTTATGCAGTACTATTCTTATTAGGCCTAATTTACAGATAGGAAACAGGCAGAGAAAAATTAAGTGATTTGTCCATGGTCATATAGCTAGAAAGTGGCACAGCTGAGATTCAAACCCAAGTAGTCTGGCTCCAAAATCCATCCTCTTCGCCATATCCATCCTGCCTTACAGGAGAAATAGAGCAGTCCCAGAGAAAAGAACTCCCCTTGTTGATATTTACATCTCCCCCAAAACAAAAGGCCAGGACCTGTCTGGTCCACCCAAAGGGAAATTGGTGCCATCTGCCTTCACAGGACATCAATGCCAGTCAACTTCTTGGACACTTATCCTTAACTACGGACAAAAGTCAAGGACCAGTACAGATTTTAAAAGCCTCCATTCAACAGGAGGAGGGATGCAGAACCACAGAGAGACTGCAATAAAGCAACCAAACAAAAGAGGGAAGCTGGAGGACACAGAGATAAGTCAAAAGACAGGAGGAAAAAAAATCACTGTTGGTATTCTCAGAGAGACAAACACAGAGGCTGTATCTATGTTGCAGAGTGGAGGGGAAGGAAGAACAGAGAATAAACAAGTACGATAGCTGAAATTAAAACTTCAATAGAAGGGTTGGGACATATATATAAGGGATAATCTAGAGAGTAGAAGAGAAAGACAAGGAGAAGGGAAATACAGAAAAGTGAAAAGACACAGGAAAATCAGTGCTGGAGGCCCAAGCTACAATTCACAGGAGTTGTGGAGAACAAGCAGAGAGATTACTAGGAAAAATAAACTTTCACAGGACTGAAGAACACCAGTTTCCATATTGAAAAGGACCACCCAGAGCCTAGCACAATGAATGATAAAAGCCACCATGTCACATGTTTTGTAAAATTCCAGAATTCCAAGGACAAAAAAAAAATCCTCAAAAACAGCCAGAAAGAAAGAAAAGTTGCATATAAGGAACATGAATCAGAAGGTGTGAAGCTTCTCAAGGGTTACTCTAGGTGCAGAGACGGTACAGGGCACCCAGGTAGAAAGGAAAATGATTTCCAACCCAGAATTCTATGCTTAGCTGAATTATTGATCAAGTGCAAGGGAAGAATACAGATAAGTCCCGGTGGACAAAAATTCCCCCACCCCTGCCCAATTTCTTAGGAAGCAATTTCAAAACAAGGGAGCAAACCAATAGAGACAGACAGAGGATCATGAAATGGTCCCAGAGAGACAGTCTTGAACCAGAGGGTTCCTGCAGACAGCTGGATAGTGCAGTTTCGGAGGGAGCATTCCTCAAGGCAGAATACCGAACATGACAGAGGAGGTTTTGTTGGGAAGCATAGGATGAGAAGCCATGGCAGCTCTGATAGAGCTTTTGGGAAAACGAACAGCTACATTTTCTTAAAAGGAATGCTGATCACTCAATTACCGAAAAATAGTGCTTCAGATATACCGGGCATGCGGATGGGGTGGAAGACAGCTAATTCTTTATTTATTCTAACAGGGAGACAATAGATAAAGTCTAACGTAGGTAAATTAAGAAATTGCAGTACGAGCATATTATTTTGAAGTATGGGGGTAAATGCCAGAAAATACAGGTAAAAGTGGCCAAAGTGGTTGCCATCAGAGTGCAGAACAGGGAGGATGCATTGTGTGAGGCAGGGGATGGCTGTTTTTCGATAAAAGCCTTTCAATTTGCCTCCAGCCCGGGGTCTCAGATTTCCTGAAGCACTTTCACATGCAATATGAATTGGTTTCCTCAAGAACCCCCATTACAGAGACAGGAAACCGAGGCCCGGACAGAACAGTGACTGCTCAAGGTCACGCAGCGAAGCCTGGACCCCCAGCGCTGGTTTGGTAGACCCGACCCCCATCCCCACCCCGCCACCTCGACCCTAACACCCATCCCACACTCAGAACCAGAAACCAGCCCTGCCCCGTCGACGCCCCCGACCGTGTCGCCGACCTCGGCCCCGCAGCGCTGGTGTGGGCGCGGCCGGACCTCACTCAGCCTGCGCTGGCCCGCGCCGCCCGCCGCGTCCACACTGTCCTTGGGAGGACACGCGGGGAAGCCGCGCACGATGCGGCAGCGCCCCCTGCCGGGCTTCGGGCGCTCCGCTCCCAGCCGGCTCGGCGAATGCTCCGGGAAAGGGGTCCGGACCCCACAAACACTGAGGTCCAGGACAGGCTTCCGCTCGGGCTGGGCCGACTCTGGCCCGCCTAGGCCTGGGGCACGCTGCAATGAAAGCGGTACCCTCTCCACAGGACGTGTCGGTTGCCCGCGCGTCCTCCCAAGGACAGTGGACGGGCGCTGGGGCTGGAGAAGATAACGACCTGCCCAAGGTCACACAGCACCGCAGTGGCACAGCCGGGACTGGCACCCACACCTCCCGCAGAACCTTGCAGGGGCCCAAACCTCCTGGGATCTAGAACTCCTCGAACTGGCCTCGTGGGCTTTAGGGAAGAGCCGGGGACAAGGCAAGGGGTGTGGCCATACCACGTTAGCAGGGACCCCCGGGTGACCTTGGGCGGGAAGTGCCCCGTCTCGGGGCCTCGGTGCAGCCTGCGTGCGCGTGACCTCCAAGGGTCCTTCTAGAGCTCGTCCCGCGAGGCGTGCGGCGCTTGGCAGCGGCTCATCCGAGACACCAACGGCGGCCGCGGCTGCCCCCTGCTGGCGAAAGGAAGAGTGGCTGCGCCGAGGCCCTTGGCGGCCGCCGCTCTCCTCGCCTCCTCGCCCTGGCTGCCACCCGCCCACCTTCGGGGGAGTCCCCGCGCGCTGTGCTCCCTCGGGGAAGAGAGGCTCAGGCACGGGCCCGGACCAGTACCAGGGGCCTAAACGCGCTTCTCAGGGTGCATGACACCAGGTCCTCAAATCTGCCCTCAGTAAGAGCAGCACAGGGTCGTGGTTAAGAGCGTCCACTCCGGAGTCAGGCTGCGGGAGTCCTGGTTCTGCCTCTCAGCTGTGTGACCTTAGACAAGTTACTAAAACTCTCTGCGTCTCAGTTTTTGCTGCCATAAAATGAAAATAATACCTAATACATGGACTCTGTATGTATGTGAACGCTAATTTAACAGCATTGCAACCCTATGAAGTAGGTACAGTTATTCCCATTGAATGATGAGCCACAGAAAGGTCAAGTAACTTAACCAAGGTCACACAAGAAATAGGTCGTGGAGTTAGAATAAAAATCCAAGTAATCTGGCTCCAGGATCCCTGCTTTTATACACCATGCTAGACCCGGATGGTAACAGAACCCACATCTTAGAGTTGTCCTGAGGGTTGTGTGAGCTGACGCATGTAAAGTGTTTAGAATGGTGACTGGCACACGGTAGCTGGGAGGGAAGTGTTCACTGAGCACCTACTGTGTCCAGCACTGTACCAGACACCTGGGATACAGCAGTGAGCAGGCGGATCCAGCCACACCCTGATGAAGCTGGCAGCCTAGAGAGGCAGACATTGAGCAAGACTGAGAAACATTCAGGGTGCCCTGAGAGTCAGAATCCTAGGCCAGAGGGCAGCCCACACCCAGACACAGCCACTGACAGGGGCTGACCCCGGAGAAGAGTCCAGTACAGAGATCTGGGAGTAGGAAACAGACACCTCAAGCTGAGAAAGGCACTCAGAGGAGGTGGCTTCTGACTTGAGCCTTGAGAGCTGAGGTCTTCGCCAGGCAGAGGTGAATGGGATAAGGGCCCCCTCTCACAGCCATTCACTCTGCCTCCACCTGGAAGTCCTCAAGTCCTCCCTTCTACGGAAGCACTGGCAAGTTGGTTTGGATTCACAAGACAAATTATCTTGGTTTAAAGAACCACTCCCAAAACCCAGAGAGAATATTTTTCCAGGCGGGGAGAGGTGTGATGTGGGGGAGCGCATGAGGCCTCAAAGAGATGCACTCTAAATGGGCCCCCTCAGGAGGCAGAGAACTCATCCCTGTCAAGGTGGAGAAGAGGCTGGAAAGCCACCTGCAGGGGTCTTGTGGGGGCCTCCCTGTGCAGGCAGAGCAGTGGAACAAGCTGACTTCACTGGTTCCTCCTGGTGACAAATAAGATTGCGCTTTCAAAATGTCCTTGCTGATGCCCCTCAGAGGGCTGCATGGATCTCAGCCACTCTTCCCCCATGCCAGCCAGTTTAATCAGATGTCTTTCCTCCCAACTCCTGATTGCAGCCTGAGCTTGCCAGAGAAGGGAAATGTTAATCAGGTAAGGATGGATTCCAGGATTTCTGGGCCCTCTTAGGGACAACAAACAGGAGAACTTTGGAGGGCAGGACAAGCAGCAGATGTTTGTTGAGCCCTTCTTTTGTGCAGATGCCTTACTAGATGCTTTACATCTACGGTTGTGTTATTCTTAGTCCCCAGAGCAGCCGCGTGAGGCAGAGATAGTATTTATTATTCCCCATTGTCTATGTGAGGGAACCAAGACTCCGGAAGCGGCAGAGCTTACTCAAGGTCACGGGGCTGACGAGCAACAGAGGCAAGATTTGAAACCAAGTCTGGGTAACATTAGAATGGGAATCTTTACCACCACATTCCAGTGTTCCCTTAGAAAGGCCTGATGCGGGGTAGGGGTGATCGGGGAGCAGAAGGTTGGGGAGAAAAAGATGGAGGAGGGGTTTTTGTCAGGCAGGCAAAGACAGAGAAATGCAGGTTGAAAGGAGACAATGTCTTAGCCAAGGTCTTCATTTTCTCCCCAGGCCACATAAAATCAGCTGGGCCGAGGCCTCCTCCCTCTGCAGGGTATTTTTAAAACCACCCACCTCTAAAATTCTTCTGTTCCTGTGCTTTAAAGTTCCTCTAAAAAGTTGGAATAAATTTGCCTGTCTTTTCTCCCAGACAAATGCAGAGGAGGAAAACAAAAAGAACACGTATTTTATGAGCGCAAATTTGGGACAGTGACACCTCCAATCATTATTTTATGGCATGATGATATACAGTAATTAGGTGTCAAGAGTAATCTATGGCCACAAGAACAGACTCATCTCTGCGCAAAAAAAAAAAATGCTCTTTGCTCCCAGAATCTGAGAGCAGAGAGGGAGGTGACGGGAACTGAAGCCTGCAGAAGGCAATGCACAGCTGCCGACTGCGCATGGGGTGAGGAGGCCCAGCGCTGGGGGTCAGGAGGAGGCCTGGATATGAGTCTGACCGCCTGGCTCTGACACCCCTCTCCTGTGACCTTGGACAAAACTCGTTCCTTCTCTGGAAGACATTTCCTGAAACGGCCAGGGCCTGGAGCCCTCCTGGAAGGTTTCCTGAGAAGAGGAGCTGGAGTTGGGCCCCAAGAGATGGGAGGATAGGATGGGCATGGAGAAGCAGGAAAGGCCTTCTGGACTGAGAAGCTGGCCCAGGCAAAGATACAGAAGAGGGAAATCTGCCTTGAGGACCCATTTATGGGGAGAACTGTTTTTAAGACAGCATCATTCACGACAGCTGCCAATTTATTCTTTTATTTCTCTCAGATAAAATGCTGAGCTTTTACCTTTGTTTTCTTTGCAAAAACACTACCTGAAAGGGCACTTTGTATCGGGTGACCTGGGCTCAATTTGTCTCCACCACTTCCTCGAGCAAGTAACTTAGCCTTTCAGCCTCCAAAAGAGGTATAATTTTATCTGAAGCTATTGTGAGTATTACATGAAATGACATAACCAATTCCTAGGCCAGGGCCTAAAATTATCTTCTCCCAGACCCTCACATGGCTGGCTTCTCCTCGTCACCCTTCAAACCTTAGATGAGTCAAAGCTTTCTCAGGGAAGGCTTCTCTGACTACCCAGCCTGGAGGAGGTGTTCCAGTTCCTTCCATCTCAGCCTGTCCCTCACATCCAGGGTAATACCACAAATGAAAGTCAACCTGTTCATCTGTTCAGTTGCCTATTGTCTGTCTGCCCCATGAGAATATAAGCTCCATGAGGGCCCTCTGTCTTGTTTGCAGCTAGAGTGCCCCCTAGCACATGGTAGGTGTTCAGTTAAATTCCTGTGAAGTAAATGAATCAATAGGGAACACAGTAGGTTTCAGTAAACGTTAGCTTTGTTCCTTACCCTGACTCACCGTGTCATCTTTACCTTTCTCCTTCAGCCAGGATTCCACTGGAGTGAAGCAGAGAAGCCCAGACCATGTGGTCTGTTTTATGGGTCTCTGAGACTTGTCATCTTGAGCCTATGCTGTCTCAGGTTAAACTGAGGCATCTAGAGAGGGTCAGTATCTTGCCCAAGGTTACACAGCTCATAAGTGACAGAGCTGGAAGTGACATTGTAGCAGCAAGTCCAGAGTTTAGGCTTTCAACCACGATACAATATGCCTCTCGTAACTAACACTATTAGGAGCCCAAAATAGCTCTAAGTACTTCACATATTTTTATTTTTAAGTGATCACCATTCTCCATTATCTTTTCTTTTATGGTTGGGAGAAACTGAGGCTCAGAAAGTTTATGAATCTTGCCCGAAGTCACCAACAAGTTAGTGGCAAACCTAGCCTTGAACCAAGGTGGACTTGACTCCAAACTTATCAGTATATTTTTAATAAATTTTATTTTTTAAGAAGTTTTGGTTCAGAGCAAAATTGAGCAGAAGGTACACAGAGTTCCTGTATACGCTGTCCCCACCTCCACCCCACAGCCTGTTCCACGATCAACATCCTGCATTAGAGGGTGACATTTTTTACCATCAATGAACATCATTATCACCCAAAGTCCATAATTCATATTAGGGTTCACTCTTGGTGTTGTCTTTGGGTTTAGAAAAATTTATAATAACACATATCCACCATTACAGTGTCATACAGAATGTTTCCACTGCTCTAGAAATCCTTTGTGCACCACCTATTCATCTTTTGTTCTCCTCTTGGCATCTTCTTTAGTGAAGTGTGTGTTCAGGTCTTTTGCCCATTTTAAAATACAGTTGTTCATTTTCTTACTGTTGAGTTTTAAGAGTTCTTTGTGTGTTATGGATAACAGTCCTTTTTTGGTATATCTTTTGCAAATATTTTCTCGTGGTTTGTGGTTATCTTATTCTCTTGAAGGTGTCTTTCAGAGAGCAGAAGTTTTAAATTTTGATGAAGTCCAGTCTACCAATTATTTCTTTCAGGGATCGTGCCTTTGGTGTTGTGTCTAAAGCATCATTGCCATACCCAAGAGCATCTGGATTTCCTCCTATGTTATCTTCAAGAAGTTCTGTCATTTTCATTTTACATTTAAATGTATGATCCTTTCACAAAATTCACAAAAATGAGTTACCTTTTGAAAGCTTTAAGGTCTGTATCTAGATCCATTTTTTGTGTGTGGATATTCAGTTGTTATGGCACCTTTCATTGAAAAGACTCTTCTCTCCATCCTATTGCCTTCGCTCCTTTTTCAAAGTTCAGTTGACTATATTTTTTTGATTCCATTTTGGGGCTCTCTGTTCTGTTCCATTGATCTGTTAGCCTGTTTTGCCAATACCACACCATCTTGATTACCATGGTTTTGTAGTTAAGTTTCAAGGTCACATAGTGCCAATCCTTCAGCTTTGTTCTTCTCCTTCAATGTTGTATTGGCTGTCCTAGGTGATTTGCCTCTCCGTATGAACTTTGGAATCAGTGTGTCAATATCTACAAAATAATTTGCTGGGATTTTAATTGAGATTGCATCAAATCTGTAGATCAAGTTAAGAAGAACTGACGATAAGATAATACTGAGTCTGTCTATCCATGACCATGGAATATATCTCCGTTTATTTAGTTCTTTGAGTTATTTCATCAGAGCTTTATAGTTTTTCTCACATAGATGTTTTACATATTTTGTTAGATTTATACCTAAGCATATCATTTTTTGAGGTGTTAATGTAAATGGTAATGTGTTTTTTATTTCAAATTCCATGGGTTGGTTGCTGGCAGGTGGAAAAATTATTAACTTTTATATATTAACCTTGTACCTGCAATCTTGCTAAAATTGCTGATTAGTTCCAGAAGTTTGCTTTATTTTGTTTTTTTTGTCAATTATTTCAGATTTACTACATAGCTGATCATGTCATCTGTGAACAAAAATAGTTTTATCTCTTCCTTCCCAATCTTACACTTTTTCTTTTCTTTTCTTATCATATCATCTAGAAATTCTAGAGCAATGTTGAAAAGAAGTAAAGAGATGGGATATGCTTGCTTTGTTCCTACCTTAGTAGGAAAGCCTCTAGTTTCTCATCAAGTAGAATGTTAGCCAGTAGTTTTTGGTTTGTTTGTTTGTTTGTAGGTGTTCTTTACCAAGTTGAGGAGATTCCCTTCTATTCCTTCCTTACCAAGAGTTTTTGTTTTTTGTTTTTTATCATTAGTGGATGTTGGATTATGTCAAATGCCGTTTCTGCATCTCTTGATACAATTATGTGATTTTTCTTCTTTAGGCTGTTAATATGATGAATCACAGTAATTGATTTTCAAGTGTTGAACCAGCCTTTCATACCTGCCATAAATTCCACTTGGTGATGATGTATACAAGCCTCTCAATACTTTTCTAAAGTGTTCATTATGGGGCCAGATGCAGTGGCTCATGCCTGAAATCCTAGCACTTTGGGAGGCCAAGATGGGTGGATCACGAGGTCAGGAGTTCAAGACCAGCCTGACCAACACGGTGAAACCCCATCTCTACTAAAAATACTAAATTACCCGGGTGTGGTGGCATGTGCCTGTAATCCCGGTGACTTAAGGCAGGAGAATTGCTTGAATCCAGGAGGTAGAGGTTAAAGTGAGCCAAGATTGTGCTACTGCACTCCAGCCCTGGGTGACAGAGCAAGACTCCATCTCAAAAAAAAAAAGTTTTCATTATGGACATTTCAAAAATATACAAAAGTAGAGAGAATGGTAAACCTGCAAGTACCCATCTCCCAACATCATCAGGTACCAATCCTTGGGTAGTCTTGATTCCTCTACATTTCTACTCACCTACTCCTTCCAAACACTTGGGTTGTTGGGTTTTTTGTTAAATCAAACTCCAGCCAGGTGCAGTGGCTCACACCTGTAATCTCAACATTTTGTGAAGTTCAGACGGGCAGATCATCTGAGGTCAGGAGTTCAAGATCAGGCTGGCCAACATGGTGAAACCTCAGCTCTACTAAAAATACAAAAATTAGCTTGGTGGCGGGTGCCTATTGTAATACCAGCTACTCAGGAGGCTGAGGCAGGAGAATTGCTTGAACCCAGGAGGTGAAGGTTGCAGTGAGCCAAGATTGTGCCATTGGACTCTAGCCTGGGCAACAAGACCAAAACTCTGTCTAAAAAAAAAAAAAAAAAAAAAAATCAAATTTCATTCATTTTGTTCTTAAATATTTCAACATGTATCTGTAAAAAGTAAGAATTTTTTTCTTTGTTTCAAACAAATACCCTAACTTACCTTAAAATTTTAACAATTTATTAATATCATTAAAAATTAAGTCAGCCAGCTGTGGTGTCACATGTCTGTGGTCCCAGCTACTCAGCAGAAGCTGGGATCTGAACACAGGTCTCCTTGGAGTCTAAAGCCCAGCCCCACGCATCCTAGCCCAGGCCATCCCTCTTCTAGAATCACAGACTGAGCCTCACCCACACTTGCTGATGGCCGCCCAGCCCCCTCCAGTGACCAGATCCATTCAGTTTACTTCCACAGTCACTGAGCCAACAGTGCTGTTCAGAACTACATAGGTGGATACCCAGGGTCCAGTGCCAGGCCTTTCCCAGGTACTGGGGTTTGTGGACCAAAAGGAAAACCTCCACCTTCTGAACCTCAGAGGCAGGCGGAGAGGCAGGGAGAAGAGTGTCTCCAGAGCGCGAAGAGGAAATCAACTGTCTGACACCTTCCCTGTCTCTCATTCCCCCGCTTCTCCCCCGCTCTTGGCCTCCCCTTCCCATTCTCTTCAGTTTCATCCCACTCCCCTCTTTCACCCCCTCCTTTGTCCCTCCCCCTCCCACTCTCCTTCTCTCTGCCTCTGTCCCTCAGCCACCTGCACCCACCATCCCTACTGACAAACTCCCTGATCCCTTTCACCAAGTGCCTCAACAAGTAAGGGTGGGAAACTTAATTTAAACTTGAGCCTCAGAAGAAAAAGACAAAGGAGGAGGGCAGAAATGAGAGTGGCTCCTGCACAAAGGAATTGTCACTGCCTTTTAGGTCAGTGCTATCAGGGAGGCCACCTGGGACACTGTCATTCTCTGGGCTTCTTATCACCAGCAACCTGTGCCCAGCCCTCCTAAAAACCAGGGGAGGGAACAAAGGAAGAAAACAGGAAGAAAAGCAGGTGTGTGGGGGAGTAGGTCTGAGATGTGTGAGTAATATCACTTAGTTTTAGCCACCTCTAATTTTCCATCTTGTCATCACATGCAATTTCTTCCTCTCTCCTCCCCATTCCCAGCTGAACAATGATTTCTAAATTAGTGGCTCATTCTGGCTTTATCATACAATAAATCTGTGGGCAGCACATTTCTCTCAGGGAAGACATCAAATAAGTGAGTGCACTAAAATGGGCCCCCATCTTCTGGAAGAAAGGGAGATTAGGGGTCTTGTCATCTTTAGCTCCATGACCTTCAGCAAATTATTTGGCCTCTGGGCATCAGTTTCCTCATCTCTAAAGGGATATATAATAGTTATCTCATAAATTGATGGAGATGGAAGGAGTTAATATGTGTAAAGCACCTACAGTGCCAAGTACATAGGAGTGAGTGCTCCATAAATGGAACCTAACTTATTACCGTGATGGACAGCATCCTCAGCTGCAGCTCTGTGGCAGAACTCTGCCTGTCTGAAGCACGGGCTGCTAGTGGGGGCACAGAACTGCTATCTGACTACTCTTAGATTTCACTCAGTGTACAGACTAAAGCTCGACTCTCATGCCGCTGGGGTTTGCATGTGCTTTTGACCCAGAGCACTCTTTTCCTCCTTCTTCTTTGAAGAGCTGTGCATCTTCAAGACCCAGCTCAAATGTCACCTGTTCTAGGAAGCCTCCCTGACTTCCCAGACCATTAGTCCCTCTTTGCTCAGCGTGCCCGTGTCGCGTTGTGCAGACCCTTTACCAAAGGAAGCAGAAGGGCTCTCTGTGTCCAAGCTGTGGTTAGTATCTGCTCATCCATTTCTGTGCAGCAGGCGGTTAATACATGTTCCCTGTGTGGAGCTCAAATATGGAGCCCCTGGATGATGGAGATTAGTTGTCGATTCATTAGCCAGCATTCCACCACAAAGAGTTAGTGAGGGCCTACTGTGAATGAAGGACCAGGTCCTTGAAGTTTTAATGTATAGCTGAGGAATTACCTATGTCAAAAAACAGTCTGTACCACAACATTCCAAACCTTAACCATGTCAGATGTTTGGCAGAAAACAGGACACACAATATCCTCACATGCGGAGTCTTTGTTCTACTCAGCCCAGCTTGTAAGTCAATAGACATACACAGAGGGAAAGAAAATACAGAAATACTGCAAACCTAAGATAGATTAAAACCAGCTGTCCCCAAAGGGGATAAAACCAGCATTGTGGATCAACCATTTGTTGCTGGAACTTTACATTCCCTATGTCATCTCATCCCCACGAGGCAGGGACTATTATCATTCTACAGATAAGAAAGCTAAAGCTCAGAGAGGTAAAGTGACTTCCCTAGCCTCACAGTCAAACGTGGCAGATCTGAGACTGCAGCCTAGCTCTGTCTCACTGGGAAACGTGTGCCTTTTCTGCTTCGTGAGGCTGCCCCAAACACATGCCAGATGCCATCAAATAATCTCCCCTCCCTCCATTGGACTCAGCTGCCTCCTGAGCTTCGTTCACATCCTGAGGTTATTTGTGAGTTCACCATTAATCAGAGATCAGTTGTCCACATGTCTTCTGACTTTGCAGCAGCCATGGAAGGGGAAAAAGACCTCCAATATATTCAAAGCTCTGTGTCACCAAGGCCACCTCTAATATACAGGTGTTCCAGCAAATTACCGTAGACATGCATGTCAGGGACTCAGTCAGATGGCAGAGAAGACTCATGTAAACAAGAGAAATAAAACTGTCTGCTGCACATTATAACAGCTCCATAACTGGGTGCAGCCATAAGGTTGACAACACATAACGGAAGATAGATGCTAAATTCCATCCCTATAAAACTCAGGTTAAAAAGGTGACATAAATATTTTAGCCCTTTATCCTAGGCTCTGCCATTAAAGAATCACCACGTTTTCTGGCCTCTTTCCATTTTTAGAGAGCATGTGCAACCTGAAAGACCTCCCTCCGTAACACCCACACCAGCTCAAATCTCTAAGGCCCTCCCTCATGTCCTAAAAATAACAGCACGTAAAGCCCATTCCACCCAGCTCGCCTTTTCTTTCTCCCCCGCCACCCACCTGAAATGGGAAAGATTTTATGCAGCTGCAAAGGTGTTTGCTGTTTAGATGGCAACTCAGGTAGAATCCATTAGTAGCTAAACATCTTTCCGTTGGAAGCCTCCCGCTCCAAAGGACAGCGGAATTACACAGGGACTGCAGAACCGCACGGTGCCAATGCCTGCCTTTTATTTTGTTATTTACATAGAGCAAATGCGCAGTGTACACGGCCCTTGCAAACAAGCACTAATCTGCAGGGAGCAAGCATCCTCATCCTGTGCAATATTGCTGGCTTCCCTGCCATGCCAGCTGGAGGGGAAGGCCATCCCTGGGACAGGAAATGATGAGTCCATGAGACTCCAACCTCCTTCTCCTGGCCCTGGGCAGGCTTGTGATTTCTGTGTGGTGACATTCAGAGCTTTCCAGCTGCCCTCACAGCACTGCCTGCCTAGAGGCCTCTCTTGAGTTCTCCACCTCTGCAGCTGTTGCTGTCTTCCGCGTGGCCCTGGCCAAGACCAAGGAAAAGATCGGGAACAACTGAGTCTCTGAGACTGCAGTGCTAATCCTAGCTCCGCCTGTTAATGGCTGTGTGACCTTGGGGAGGTAACTTACCCTCTCTTAACTTAAGCTTCTTAAGGTATAAAGTATCTGACCTCCAGATTGCTCCAGTCTCATTAATGGCCTTCCATGGAACACGTGTCCCATTCTCTTTAAGAAGCTGGGACGAGTATTTGCTGGATCTGGGTTGAAATACATGTCAGAGCTCCTGCTCAGAAGTTCCTCTCCTCTGAAGACAGGTCACTGCGTTCAGTTCCTGCCTGGATTCCCTTCCCAGATTCCAGGGACAGGTTTTGTTCCCCTTTCTTCAATTCAAGGCTAATATTGGTGTCCTCAGGTCAGAGTTTTCTTTACCCATCTTTCTCCCAGAAAACCAGTGCATCTCTTGCAAACTGGAGTCCTGGTGAGCCATCCTAACACCACCACTAGCAACAACCTCAGCTAACAGAACTGGGTGCTTACTAGGGCTAGGCCCCGTTCTGAGCATGTGACCCATGTTATCTAATTTAATCCCTAGCATGTCCCTGTGAATTGGCATCTGCCTTTTACAGATGAGTAAACAGAAGCACAGAGAAAGGAGCAGCTAACTCTCTGAGAGAATCATGGAAGACATCCTGGAGGAGGCGACATAGGCGCTCACTTGCTGAATGGAGAAGACGGAGGGTTTTCCACATGCCCGTCTCCCCCACTGCCTTTGTAGCCTAGTGGCTGAAGTTCCTTCAAGTTTAGATCCTAGGTTGTTCAGATCCCAGCCAGGCCCTGGCAGAAGCAAAGTTCTTAATCTTTATGTCCACTTACTTACCAAGCTAGTGCAAGCTGAAAACACAATCTTTCAAGTGCAGTTTAAGCACAAATTACAGAAAATTTGCTTTGACAAGGAACAGACTCTATTCTGGCAGGCACACTCAAGGAGGAGGGATCTGGGGAGGGGGGGTTGTGCAAGTGCCCAGTGACAAGAGAGAGAAGGTCAGAGAGGGACAGGGTGAGCTGGGCCCAGCTCACTCCAAAAGAGAAAGAGAAAGCGAGGGGTGGGCATGACCTGGACCTGCCCACAGGGTAGGGTCCTGGGCCCCATGGTCAGAACAATGACAACCTCAACTCTAGTCAGGGTTTCTGTACTTGTTGCAGGATGAGGAGAAGCAGAGATCTTGGCCACGCAGTGTGACCTGCTGAGAGCTGAGGTTGGCTTTGAATGGGGCAGGCCTGGACCTGGACATTTGGGATGTCACGCCCAGCTGCACAGAGAACTGGTGCAGATGGAAGATAATGGGAAAAGGATGAGAAGAAGGTTCTATCAGGAAAAGTTCTGACCTGACTTGTCACAAACTTCCGTGACCTCTGACTCATTATAACTTCTAAAGAGCGCCTGAATGTATTAAAATTCCTCCAGCTGCCAAGTTAGATAAATTCTGAAATTTCCATGGCTTAACACAATGAAAGTGTATTTCCTGCTCACATTCCTGGCTGGACAACCTTCAATGTGCTCCTTCAGGAACCCAGGTTCCTTCCATGTTGTGGCTCTGCCCCAATAGGTCTTTGGTGTGCTCTACATCCAGTCAGGAAATGGAGAAAGAAAGGGCATGAGGGATTCCACTGGAGGTTTCAGGGCCAGGCCTGGCAGTGGCTAACATCACATCTGCCCACCTTCCTTTGCCAGAACTCAGCCACACAGACACATCTAACTGTAAGGGAGGCTGCACAAACAGTCTGTGTGCCTAGGAAGAAAGGGAAGTGGGTTTGACACACATCAAGCCAGCGTTTGTCACTTCAGATCACTTCTTGGCACTTAGAATCACAGAACCCTAGATTCATAGACCCAGAGAACACAAGGACTGTGAGAGAATCTTAAACATCAGGAATTGTAGAAATTTCATGTCTCATAATCATAGAATCCCAAAATATTACAATCCTAGACTCCGAAGAGTTTGTTGTGAATGTGTCCATCTCCTCCATAAGATTGTAAGTTATTTGAGGAAAGGGAGTGTATGTTCTGAAACTCCTCTGTACCCACCACACTAATCATCATAATAATAGGGACATCATGGTTGTAGAAAGTACATGGTGTCTAAGTGTGGTGATTTCTCAAGGATCTAGAAATAGAAATTCCATTTGACGCAGCAATCCCATTACTGGGTATATACCCAAAGAACTATAAATCGTTCTACTATAAAGACACATGCACATGTATGTTCATCGCAGCCCTGTGTACAATAGCAAAGACCTAAAACCAACACAAATGCCATCAATGATAGACTGGACAAAGAAAATGTGGCACATATACACCATGGAATACTACACAGCCATAAAAATGAATTTTGTGTCCTTTGTAGGGACTTGGATGAATCTGGAAACCATCATTCTCAGCAAACTGACACAAGAACAGAAAACCAAACA
>CAUYQU010021515.1:0-17888 GCA_963574635.1 Cheracebus regulus
GGGTATGTTGGGGGGAAATAGGGGAGGGACAGTGGGGGGTGGGGAGTTGGGGGGAGATAGCATGGGGAGAAATGCCAGATATAGGTGAAGGGGAGGAAGGCAACAAATTACACTGCCACGTGTGTACCTATGCAACAATATGGTATGTTCTTCACATGTACCCCAAAACCTAAAATGCAATAAAAAAAAAAAAATGGGAAACACTTGAGTAGGTTTCAGTGCTGGCAGGAGAAAGTCAGTGGGGAATAAAAAGTACACCACCAAAGACAGAAAGTCTTGGAGAAGGTGAGAGGGAAGAGGATGGGGTCCAGGGCCTTGGACGAGAGGAAGGACTCCCCTTCTGCTGAAACAGGAGGCAAAGAAAGCCAGGCTAGTTCAGATCAGGAGAGCTGATTTTTTTTTTTTTTTTTTTGAGATGGGGTTTCGCTCTTCTTGCCCACGCTGGAGTGCAATGGCACAATCTTGGCTCACTGCAACCTCTGCCTCCCGGGTTCAAGCAATTGTCCTGCCTCAGCCTCCAGAGTAGCTGGGACTACAGGCAACTGCCACTAAGCCTGGCTAATTTTTGTATTTTTAGTAGAGATGGGGTTTCTCCGTGTTGGTCAGGCTGATCTCAAACTCCTGACCTCAGGTGATCTGCCCGCCTCCCAAAGTGCTGGGACTACAGGTGTGAGCCACCTTGTCCAGGACTGGAGTGCTGATTTAAAGCTAGAACCTGAATGAGTCTACCTTCTGGCCTCTCTTCCCTCCGTGACAGCAGAGGGACAGCCAGTTACTGAGAGTAAGTAGTGACATGGAGGAGGTGGAGAGTGGGCAGTGTGTACACAGCTGCTAGGAGAGGCAGGGGCCCTGGGATGGCACGGATCAGCCGCTGGAGAGCAGAAAGCTGCTTCCTCAACTGTGTTTCTCACACCTGCCAAGAGATGGGCGCCACATCCCTGTCCTCTATGCATCTGTGGCATCTATCAAACAACACTAGGAACATAAAACCATGACTACACTGAGCAGGCCTTGTGAGAAGTCTCATCTTCCATGTAGTGAGACCATGAAGTCAGCTGTAGTAAATGACATCAATTTTCTGTAGGCCTTCACCACCTATGTACAGCAGAGAAAGACAATGGTCTACACAGAACATGATGGCCCTCCTGTGACAACACGCAGCACAATCCGTCTTCATTCTACAGTCAAACCCCGTCTGTCTATGCCACCAAAGTGGGATTTTGACAGAAATTACATCATGAGTAGCACATTAACGGACCTTCATGTTTGGTCTGAGCTGATTTTGTTTCTGGCACTGTCAACCCTATTAAATGTGAGCAGGTAATTACAGTCCAGGCTCTTCCTGCCTGCCCGAGCCATGTAGGGAACCTGAGTCGGGAGAGGCCTGTCCTGGCCACTTCTCGCAGGCTCGGCTCTCATTCCTGCTTCTGCCAGGAAACTGCTAGAGAAAGCAGAAACAGGGGCCAGGAGCTGAGCCCAAAGATACAAGTCCAAACACAGGCTTGGGAAGGTGGTATTTCAAATGAGGGGAGAGGAAGACATAAACTTGAAACGTGTCTTTCCTTGTAAAGTCCTTTGTAGAGACAAATAATTCTGGTAATGAATATGAAGCATCCCTGCTTATTTTCAGAGCATGCATCTCCCAAGGAGCTCCAAAAGACCCTTTCATTCTATAAAGTGACCTCTACTTAACCCCATATACAAAAATGAACTAGAGATAGATCATAAAGCATAAAAGCTAAAGCTGTAAGTCTTCGAACAGAAAGCACAGGAGAATATCTGCATAATTTTGGGGGGGCAAAGATTACTTAGGAAACAAAAAAATACAGATAAAAGATTTTTTTTTAATTTTTAAAAATATATTTTATTTTTTTTGTAGAGAGACGAGGTCTTGCTATGTTACCCAGGCTGCTCTTGAACTTGTGGGCTAAAGAGATCCTCCTGCCTTGGCCTCCCAAAGGAAAAAAAAATTTGATCAATGAAATTATTTCAAAATTAAAACCTTCTGCTCATCAAAAGACACTTTAAAAAATAGAAGGTAGACCACAGACTGGAAGAATATTTGCATCATAAACTTCTGAGATGAATATTTTATCTGGAATATGTATAAAACTCCTACCAACCAAAATAATAAGGAAGACAATCCAATTTAAAAACAGGCAAAAGAAAAACAGACTCAAAATACTTGAACAGACATTTCATAAGGGAAGACACACAAATGGCCAATAAGTGTATGTGATTCATCAAGAAAATGAAAATTGAAAACCACAATGAGATACTTCATATCCAGGAGAATAGCTAAAATTAGAAAAACCACCAATATATGAATATTAAGATACTGGGTCACCTGGAACTTTCATAAATTGCTTGATGGAGTGTAAAATGATACAATTACTTTGGAAAATGACTTGGCAGTTTCTTACAGAGGTAAACATACACCTACTGTATGCTGCAGCAATTAAGCCTAAAAAAGAGTGAGAGTGGGCCGGGTGTGTTGGCTCACGCCTGTAATCCCAGCACTTTGAGAGGATGAGGAGGGTGGATCATTTGAGGTCAGGAGTTTGAGACCAGCCTGGTCAACATGGTGAAACCCCATTCCTACTACAATTTTAGAAGTTAGCCAGGTGTGGTGGTGCATGGCTGTAGTCCTAGCTAGTCGGAAGGCTGAGGCAGGACAATTGCTTAAGTCTGGAAGGCGGAGGTTGCAGTGAGCTGAAATTGTCCCCCGCACTTCAGCCTGGGCAACAAAGTGAGACTGGAGAGAGAGAGAGAGAGAGAGAGAGAGAGAGAGAGAGAGAGAGAGAGAGAGAGAGAAACAGTGAGAGAAAACTCATTCATAGCAGCTTAATATTCATAATAGCCAAAAGGGGGAAACAATCAAAATGTCAGTCAACAGCAGAACAGATTTTAAAATTGGGTCTATTCATACAATGGAATACTACCAAGCAATAAAGGAAAAATGATGCATACAACAATATAAAACTGTTGGGTGAAAAAAGCCAGACGCAAAAGAGCATATACTGTATGATTCCATTTAGAGGAAGCTCAAGAACAAGACTGCAATGATAGAAAGCAGAAAGACTGCCAGTGAGGGTGGGGAACGGCTGGATGGGGGCAAGGGGAAACTTGGTGATGGAAATCTTCTATCTCTTCAGGAGTATACTCCATGTCTGTGCATTTTACTGTGTGTACATTTTATATCAAAAAATGGGGAGAAGGTAGGGCTTCCTTAATTGGCTTGACATCCCCATGTCCCCCCTGAAGAATGTGATTTGATTTGCACACTTAGATCCCATCAAATGGGGACTGTATCTGAATAACTTCAGTTCACAGCTATCCATGGCTAGTTGTCTCTTTTCTGGGGGACAATCCATACAAGGTATTTCCTCCAGAGGAAAAGAAAGAACTTGTTGGTTCTCCTCTCATTCAGCAATAACAGTCAACCAATATGCCAGGCCCAAGGACCAGTGCGGGAGTGTCCTACATTCTTGCAGTCACAGAGTATCCTTTTTAGGCCCACCATTTTTCAGCAGACATCTGACAATGTGTACCCAGATACATTCTTCATCTCTAGGAAGTCATGAGAAACAGGTGGGAGAAAGAAGGTTTGGAAAGGGGGTGTTTGGCATAGGCTAATGATATATGTTGTGGCCAATACCAGGAATAAAATCACAAGTGTGTTCTGCTTGCCTGGGAGCTCACACCCTCAGAGCTAAGTACATTTCACTAGTATCCATCTCTGCTTCCAAGGGCATGGCTCCAGATGACCTGCTCTTTGATCCAGAACCATCCAGGAGGCTCTAAGCTGGTAAACAACTTACAGGGATACAGAGGTCAGACAGCAGAAGGTCCTCATCACCCTTACTATCTTCAATTGTCCCTAAGCAGCTACATAAAAAATAGCTAACATCCATCAGTGTTACTTTGCAAATTCTAGAGGTAGATTCTAGCCTCCTAGTATTGTGTTAGAAAGGAGGCTGGGCCTGACAAGAATCTAAAAGTTCCATCATGTTGCAGCAATTGGCCCTAACTGTGGAATACCTCTGGGAAAGATCTCCAGGGATTTTTGACAAACTGCTTTCCAAGTAACATGAGGGAAGTGTGAGACTGGAAACCAATTCAGACTTCCTCTGACACAAATGGATACCACTTGTGTCACAGAAGTTAAACAACTAATTAGTCAACATCTAACTTTTCCCATCTTCACAGTGTCTGCTGTACACTTTCAGGACCGACCTGAAGAACATGACAAAGGGATAATTAATAAGGGTTTGGAGCTTTTTTCCACAAAGGAAATGGGAAAGCAGAACGTGACTTGCTTCTTATAAGAAAAAGAAGAGGGAGTATGAGGGTGTATACCCCAAGAAATAAATAGTACAGAAGGGAAGAGTAGGAGATTTGCTCAGAAACTCTTACACCAAAGGGCAGGGAAGAAATTAAGCAAGCATATCCACATTTAATTTGTATTAAGATCAGGAACAACGACCACTACTTTTTGTTTTGTTTTGTTTTTTTGAGACGGAATGTCAACTCTGTTGCCCAGGCTGGAGTACAGTGGTGCAATCTCAGCTCACTGCAACCTCCGCCTCCCAGGTTCAAGCAATTCTCCTGCCTCAGCCTCCTGAGTACCTGGGATTACAGGCACCTGACACCACATCTGGCTAATTTTTTGTATTTTTAGTGGAGATGGGGTTTCACCATGTTGGCCAGACTGGTCCTGAACTCCTGACCTTGTGATTTGCCCGCCTCGGCCTCCCAAAGTGCTGGGATTACAGGCATGAGCCACCGAGCCCAGCCAACTACTATTACTTTTATAGATTCTTTTTTTAATGACTAAGTTGGATGTTTTACAAGATGCAACTTCCTTCCAGCAACAAAGCTAAAAGCTCCAATTCTGGGGCTCTATGATTGATGGCTATGTCTTCACTGACTGGAAAGCGTATCTTTGTATAATAATATCAGCCTATGGTTTCCTCCCAACCCAGTAATTGTGAGGGTTGGTTTTCCCAAACCCCAATACCCACTGCAGTCATCATGCTCCATCTAATCTTTTCCCTGGCTAAACGTCTGGCTAAAGGTATTTCCAATTTACTTGTTCAGATATACTTCTGACAAAGCAACAAATGCAAGTACTTCTCCTAAACTGCTTGAACCCGGGAGTCGGAGGTTGCAGTGAGCTGAGATCGTGCCACCACACTCCAGCCTGGCGCCTGGCGACGGGCGGCAGAGAAAGACTCTGTCTTAAAAAAAAAAAAAAAAAGTACTTCTCCTTTCAAGACAGTAGTCAGGGCACCTGGAAGACCCCACCACAATTATAAAAGGGGTATATACATCCACAACAACAGAAAGTTTCAGGGGCCTGAGAGATTTCACGAAATGTCAGGAAGCCACATGTGCTGAGAGTGGTGACCAATGAAGCCAAGTGGAGGCAGCTTACAGCCCAGAGCGTTCTGAGAGGGCACTGCCGAGGCAGCGAATTGTTAACTTTATTGAGTTGGATCCCAAAGAGGCTCCAGACTCAGAAAAAGTAAGAACTGTATGTGACAGAAGTGACAAGGAAGTAGAAAGAGAAGAGTAATTGAAAAGTCTATATATCAACAATTATTCCTTTCATGACTACTTCCTCTCTTTATAAGAAAGAAGAAACCTTATAGCCTCCCCACTCCCAAGCAAAACTAAAAAAAGGGAGATGATTCTCTAAAAGACTGGAAGAAACAGAATATTAAAGAGAAGATTTTTTTCTTAAAAAACTAAAAAAAAAACCCAATTTATTAGTATTCCTGGAAATATCTGAACATAATTATATCCACATAACAAGAACAACAAAAATACAAGAAAAATTTCAATGAAATTAAAAATTGAGCTTCAAACAACAGGGACACTATGTGTGCACATGCGTGAGTACCCTAACCTCAAACTTGTATTCTTTTTTCCTTTTTTTTGAAATAGAATGCCACTGTCACCCAGGCTGGAGTGCAGTGGTGCCAACTTGGCTCACTGCAACCTCTGCCTCCCGAGTTCAAGTGATTCTCCTGCCACAGCCTCCTGAGTAGCTGGGACTACAACTGCCTGCCTCCATGCCTGGCTAATTTTTGAATTTTTAGTAGAGATGGGTTTTTGCCATATTGGCCACACCGGTCTCGAACTCCTGACTTCAAGTGATCCACCGGCCTCAGACTCCCAAAGTGCTGGGATTACAGGTGTGAGCGATGGTGCCCAGACTTTGTATTTCTGATTATTTAATCTACCATATAGACAATATCATGCCTAAAATGTGTTATATCTTACAGTACTGTCAATAGTTTGAAATGGCATATGTGCATTATGTTCATGACAAAGGGACAGTGCCACCATGTCCACTGTCCAAGAAAACATGAGTCTGCTCTTAACTCCTCCTCTGCAAGTTTACAGAAGTTTACTTCTCTTAGTCTGTCTTTTCTACAGAAGGGGAGTAACCAAAGGTCATGGTTTTTTGTTTGTTTGTTTGTTTTTTGAGACAGAGTCTTGCTGTCGCCCACGCTGGAGTGCAATGGTGCAATCTCAGCTCACTGCAACCTCTGCCTCCTGGGTTCGGGCAATTCTCCTGCCTCAGCCTCCCGAGAGGCTGGGATTACAGGTGCCTGCCACCATGCCCAGATAATTTTTGTACTTTTAGTAGAGACGGGGTTTCACCACGTTGGCTAGGCCGGTCTCTAATTCCTGACCTCAGTAATCCACCCGCCTGGCCTCCCAAAGTGCTAGGATTACAGGCATGCACTAGGTCATGTTTTAGAGTGACATGTGAAAACTCCCAGAAAATATTAATAAGGAAGAACTAGCTTAATATGAAGATTTCAAAATACTAAAACAAATTAATGAGGTACAAGTAAAATCTTCCCTGGGGAGCTTCATGAAGAAGGTAAGCATCTCTCCCATCTGGGTAATTTGCATACCCTCCTTCCTTAAACATCGAAGCAGGGATTGGTTCACTGGTTCAAAACCCTACCTATTAGTCTCAAAGCCCTCTTTCTATGACACAAAAAAATTTTCAAGACCCGTTTACTATTCTAAAATGTGTTGATAATATTAACTACTGTATATGCAGCTTTACAACATAAATATCCTAAATGTAACATAAAAGATAATCTAAAAGAAAAGCAAATTGTAATAAAAATACTTCACATTTCAATATATAATTTTTGGGTCCAATTATCTATGTAATCAAATAGATGCTTGTAACTTACTTATAAAGAACAAGACTGTATTTAAGAGAAGTCAAATTAGAAGCTTTCCATATTAAAAGTGCAGGAGAATGAAAGAAGTGTGTAGGTGGACCACAGAATGACAATGACTATATTCTGTGTATATTGAAAGTATGCAAAAGTTATTTTGCATTTTTATGTAAAAATGGAGTTTAGGCTCAGAAAATTATAAACTGATCTTTCACTACATGGATATCCAACAGGACAGTTGAAAGCCATGCACACTACAGGGCAATTCTTTATGTCTTTACTGGAGGACATGTAAAGCCTCTGGCTCTCACTCATGAAATATCCTTCATTAGGCTGGGCATGGTGGCTCACGCCTGTAACCTCAGCACTTCGGGAAGCCGAGGCTGGCGGATCACTTGAGGTCAGGAGTTTGAGACCAGCTTGGCCAACATGGGGAAACCCTGTCTCTACTAAAAATACAAAAATTAGCTGGGCATGGTGGTGTGCACCTGTAGTCCCAGCTACTCGGGAGGCTGAGGAAGGAGAGTCGCCTGGACCCAGGAGGTGGAAATTGCACAGAGCCGGATGGCACCACTGTACTCCAGCCTGGGCAACAGAGCAAGACTCCATCTCAAAGAAAAAAAAAATCCTTCATTGTACCACCAGAACACCTCACTCATTTCTACTGTCACCCAGGAGATGATACTGCTTCCCTGAGAACTCCTGGCCAGATAATCTATAGGAGTTTCCTTTCAGTCTTCATCTTCCATCACACTGAGAATCAAATCCTGACGGACAAATCAGCAACACAGCTAAGAAGCATAGTTATTTAATATTTTTAAAAAGACTCTAAAAAATTAACTTAACTTAGGCTTATGCCATTAACTATAGCCATGTTCAACATAATTTCCTCTTTTTGAGTTCAAGATGACTGATTACTCCACATAGAACATGAGTGGAAAGCTGTACCTTTGTGACTTTTATTTAGATAGCACAAAATGAGCCTGTTTCTTAAAATGTGAACATTCAAACCTGGTTAATTAATGACAAAAAGGGAGTTTTTCATAGAACTCTACAACTCTCATTTCCTCAAAACAAGAATTAATGCATTCTTTCACATGCGGTCATTACAGGAAGGGGGGGTAGCCATTTACTGTAAATGCCTTTCTGATGCAATTCTACCACCTCTTTCAAAGACAGAATTCATCCAAGAAGCCTTAGTCACTTCTTCAAGAAAAATTGCCACTGTGCTGAATGTACACAGACTAAACCACATGCCTAAGGAAAAAAGATGAGCTGATTCTACCATGAGAACACAGATCGGGAGAAAAGGGGCAGAAAGAGAGCGCTCATAGTGTCTTTGCCAGAGCAGATTGAGTAGTATGTCTGAAAATCCAGCCTTTAATACAGGAAAAAGTCTGGCACATATCTAACAATCAGTGTTTCATAAATCAAATACAAACATAGATTTCTCCTCTTCCGAACTTCGAAAGTATACTTCCTAAAAATATAAGACCTCACTTCTAAGCCAGTAGTGACTGTGGTAATTTAATTTTTAAAATTTCATGCACAAAAAGGAAAATGGAACCTTATCTTTTAAAATTTGAAAATGAAACTATGTTTTGAAGAGGGTAGATTTCACATGAAAAGGGTAAGACAGTGGATCATATGATAAAGCAGTCTGGATGGAAAAACTTAAGACAAATAGTTCTGAGCTCTTCTCAAAGAGAGGATCAATTTTTCTAAAATCTCAAAAACACCCCAAGGGGGAAAAAAGGAATATTTTCTCCAGTTTATCCTTACCTGGATGAGCATGAATTCCTCTAATAGTCAGATGCACACACTTGTTTTTATGGAGGAGTTACTGCTGAGCCAAAGCTCAGGAGTCACTCAAGACTGGAGGCTGCGTGCTGCCGGAACCCAAAATCCCCTTGATGAATGAAACTGCACATTGTAATATACACACTCAGAGTGGGCTATTGGCTAAATGAAGGCAATGCGTGTGGAAGTCTGATTTGCCAACTTCAGGGCAGGCGTCTTATATCCTAATTCAGAAAGATGACAGGCTTTTTTTTTTTTTTTTTTTTATAACTCCTTATACAGTCAAAACTAGAAGAGGGTTCGTTTTTCTGAAGCATTCTCCCCAACCCTACAGAAACCACAGAGAGAACAAACCACAGTGAGATTTGACTCCTTAACTAGGCAATGCCAATGAAACAAGAATTATGTTGACACTGGCAATTTACAAATAAATCTCATACCACTGCCAAAGCTTGTTCATGTTACATGCCTGCCTGAGAGTCATACATAGGTGTGGGGATGGTGTGGCTCATTTTTTAAGCCAAGAATTCTGAGCCATAATTCTGGGGCTCCCTGAGGGTGGCAAACTTTACCAAAGAGTAATAAAAATTCTTTATAAATGTATTAATATTTGTGCTCTACTGGTGATCAACCAAAATATTAAGAGCTAAGAATTACCTAAGATTGGACTCTGAATGTCTGTGGTAGAACCCAGGAATATGAATTTTAACTAGCATCCTAGGTCATTCTTATGTCCTTTAGAGTTTGAGGACTACTTTTCCTGTTAATGGAACTGAACAGCTGATTATAGCTGCTTCCATCTTCCTTTATCATTCAATTATTTTGTCTTTGATTCCTGCTGAGGTCAGGAGTGACGAGAACAGCAAAGCCTCCTCAGGACAACTTGTGGCTTCCAACTCAGGAAAGTAAGAGGAAAGCCAGGCTGGGTTCACTTGATCTCCCCTCCCCACCCACCTCTGCATCCCTCCACCAAGAGAAAAAAGTTCAAGCTGCAGAAATCCGAAAAATGCTGTACTTGAAGGTGAATATGAGTATTAATGCCAACAGATGCTGCAATTGGAAAATTAAAAAAATACACTGCCAAAGAGAAGAGGAAGAAAAAGAGAGAAGAGAACACTAATGCTAACTGACTTCTTAACTATTGTAGAAAAAACTGCTTTCTTGTCACATGACCAGGGAAAGTTAGGGGTGCAGACACTTTGAAGGGTTATGGGTTACAGAATCTATTGGGCAAAAAAGAAAAAGACTCTCAGCAAAGCAAGAGGGGTTTTTATTAACAGACCCCCATCTCACAGATTGAATCCCGGGTGACCACCCCGGAACAGGAGAGGCCAGGCTCCTCCCCGCTGTAAAGGGTGAGAACTTCCCGAGGCTCCATCCCCTCTTCCCAGTGCACAGGCTGATGGAGGATTCTCCAGGGACCCTCCCCCTTATCTTCCTCCTGCATCGATCGTTACTATGTTCCAGACACCACATCAAGAATTTTATATGCAGTTTTCTTTGCCAAAGAAGTCTTACCAAAAAAAAAAAAAAAAAAAAAAAAAACCCAACTTCTTCGAAGTATCTGAACACACAAACTCAGATGTCTACATCTCACAGAAAGGACACATGGTGCATCCTCTAAGGAAGAAGCCACGCTGCCAGAGTGTGTCCATTTCTATCCCAACTGCCCTATCAACAGAAAGGATTTCTTAAAAAGGAAACAGAGAAATACTATTGGAAATGTATTTAAAAGAAATAATCTTTCTGTATTTCCTATTCTTATTCTTTCTTTATTTACCCTAAGATTGTGTGACCTTTCAGAAATTTTGGAGAAGTCGCCTATCATCTGTTCTCCATTCTAACCCATTTATTTCAGTCCAAAGTACTGGGGGAAACCCCATCATTACAATGACTTGAAAATATTATTTGGACATCACCAACACCTATGAACATTGTTTTTTACTTTAACAAGAAGGGTTTTATCTTTGTCTCTAATATGCATAAAATTCCTAAGGAAACTTTTTAGAGAAGGGGAGTTCAACAGATTATTTACGAACAAGTTTTCCAAATTCTACCCGACCTTTGTTTCAGGATGACTTTGCATGATGGCATCTTAACACAAAAGGGAAGGAAGCTGACTTCTGACTTTCCGTTATGAGCTGATGTGGTACATTTGGTATTCCAAGTGTTTTGCCTAATAGGTAAATGCAGATCTGCTGGGGCAGTGTTTCTCAGATTGTGTTGGCACTAAAATCCCTTCTGTTCCCCTAAATGAAATCTTGGGTGAAGGCCCAATATCCTCACCAGAGAACAGCGGGCCAGGCTTGCTGCTGTGGCAGGTGGGTTGCAGGGCCCACAGGCCTTCTTTACGAGGACCCACTTCCTCGGCTCAGCCCCAGGGTGGCTACAGAGGTAACGCTACCAATCCCCAAAGGGGTTTGGTATTTTCTATTTTCTCAGAGGTTGACGATTTTTAAAATTAATACTTTATCATTTTATTTTATGTATGCCTTTGTGTCTCAAAGTAGGGCATACACTGACACATTTTTAAAGTCATGTCAAGTCATATTTGAAATGCTAGTTGCAACACGGAGCTTAGGAAATCTGAAACACGCTTGGTTAGTGTGGACCCTGACATAAAAATTGTAATTTCCATCCGTATCCCTTTGGAAACAATACCCTTGGTATAGTTGCAAGTTCAAGGTCATTTTAGAAACACAAAATTTTGTTGAGATACAGTTTAAATAAATGAGAATATCATCTTGATGACTAAGATCCCTTGCCAAATTTCAGTTCTACTAGTGACCATTAGCTTGCTATACAGAAGACAGTAAGTTTCAGACTATATATTAACACTCAAGCAAATATATATATATATATATATGTACACTGTGTGTGTGTATGTGTGTGTATGCATGTATCTGAGCTCTAAAATGGTAAATGAATTTAAAGTGCTATTAGGTAATCATTATCAAGAAAATTATATTAATATCAGGTCAGCACAGAGAACAAAGACTGAAATTCCTTCATGAAGAGGCGATATGTACTTCTAAACTTCTGCTAACAAAAAAGTTTAATAATCTTTTCTTTTTTTGAGTGTTACTGCTCAGTTTTGTTTGTTTGTTTTGTGGGGGCGGAGTCTGGCTCTGTCTCCCAGGCTGGAATGCAGCAGCACAATCTCAGCTCACTGCAACCTCTGTCTTCCGGGTTCAAGCAATTCTCCTGCTCAGCCTCCCAAGTAGCTGGGATTACAGGCGCTCACCACCACGCCCAGCTAATTTTTGTATTTTTAGTAGAGACAGGGTTTCACCATGTTGGCCAGGCTGGTCTCGAACTCCTGACCTCAGGTGATCCACCCACCTTGGTCTCCCAAAGTGCTCTGGGATTACAGGTGTGAGCCACAGAGTCCAGCTATTTCTCAGTTTTAAAGAAGACGATGTGTCTCATTTGGCAAAGCCATCACATTTCAAACACATGTAAGAGAAAATGTCCAGAGTGAAGCAGCTATCCTCAGTCACTGGGACCACTAACCTGAATCAGGGAAGGTCCCAATGTTCTGTAATCAACTGTCCCATAGAATAAACAGTGTTTAAAAGAAGGGAACTTTATATGCAAGCAAGTGTCAGAAGTGTATACACAGAAGGAATAAACGTGAACTGTCTTTTCAAAATCCATGTTTAACCATATCCTTGTTTTCAGAATACTCTAAATTTCCTATGATTTCCTTTTTATTATTGACAATAAAATAATTATGGAAGCACTGTAGTAGCACTTACAATATCTTAAAATAGTCAACCTCTTTCCAAGAACAGAAGTGTGGTTAAGAGAAATAATGACATCCCAGCACTTCGAGAGCCCGAGGCGGGTGGATCACCTGAGGTCAAGAGTTCAAGACCAGCCTGGCCAACATGATGAAACCCATCTGTAGAAATACAAAAATTACCTGGGCGTGGTGGGGTGCCTGTAATCCCAGCTACTCGGGAGGCTGAGGCAGGAAAATCGCTTGAACCCAGGAGGCAGAGGTTGCAGTGAGTGGAGATCGCACTACTGCACTCCAGCCTGGGCCACAGAGCAAGACTCCATCTCAGAAAAAAAAAAAATAGAAGGATATTAAAGTAGTCCTCAAATACTTGCTTATGTTCCCCAAATTTATCTCTATGTTTGTGGTTTAGGACTGAGGCTACTTTTCCCTTAGGAATATTGCTGCTAGTGATAGTACCTAGGTCATTTCACAAAACTTATTTCACATCACATATCCTATATGTTATATTATATATTCAAACGAAATACATATTTTAATTGCACTGCAATACTAATAATTATATAGGGTATAAAATAACTAAGAATGATTATATTTGTATGCAAATATAAGAAAATTTAGTCATGATTAAGAGCTTTGAAAGTTGATGACATTGGTTATTAGGCCTTACTTTACCTCCAAATATATCATGTGCTTTTCCTTTGATATGATTATATCATTATTTTCTCTCTCTCTCTTTTTTTTTTTTTTTTTTTTTTAAGAGATGGGGTTGCTGGGTGTGGTTGCTCACACCTGTAATCCCAGCACTTTGGGAAGTCATGGCGGGTGGATCACCTGAGGTTGGGAGTTCGAGACCAGCTTGACCAACATGGAGAAACCCCATTTCTACTAAAAATACAACATTAGCCAGGTGTGGTGGCACATGCCTGTAATACCAGCACTTGGGAGGTTGAGGCGGGCAGATCACCTGAGGTCAGGAGTTCGAGAGCAGCCTGACCAATGTAGAGAAACCCTGTCTCTACTAAAAATACAAAATTAGCCAAGTGTGGTGGTACATGCCTGTAATACCAGATGCTCAGGAGGCTGAGCAGGAGAATTGCTTGAACCCAGGAGGCAGAGATTACAGTGACCTGAGATCACGCCACTGAACTCCAGCCTGGGAAATAAGAGCAAAACTCAGTCTCAAAAAAAAGAGAGAGAAAAAGATGGGGTCTTGATAGGCTGAACTTGAACTTTTGGGGTCAGGTAGTCCTCTAGCCTCAGCCTCCCAAATAGCTGAGTTTATAGGCATGCACTACAGCACCAGGCTATATCACTACTCTTAAGCTCATCAGCTATACCTAAGACCACTGGGTGCTCTCAAAGAGGGAAGGAAAAAAAATGCTTAAAAAGAGAAACAGATTTACTTTAAATACGGAAGAAATGTGCTAACATGTATGGAATTAACAAGACAATAAAAAAGAACATAATATTCAAAGTTCTCCCAAATTAGATGGAAAAAGTATTGGACTGGATATATGACGTGTGCCAGGACAGCCTGGCCGCTGTGTGGAGCAGAAGACGAGAGGCTGACTAAAGGCAGGCGATGTGTGTGACTGGCCATGTGCATGCCTGGGATGTGTGCAAAGCCAGTGTGTATGAATTGGGAAGGCCCTGTGTGGCAAACTTGGTAAGAATTTAGTGGTCAGTCTTTCAAAGAGGTAATTATTTGGTCTGGCTGGTGACTCAACTGATGAGAACCCAAAGTCAGAGTTGAGTAGTGCTGTGTGTTCAGCTTCATGGTCCCAGAGAATGAGCAGCAGTTAGCTCTCAAACATGATGCTGGCCAAAAAGGACCAAGCCAGACTCTCTGGACAGCTCAGTATAAAGCAATAAGCCCTCTAGAGCTCCATTCTTACAATAAAATCATTTTCCTGCATGACACTCTCTTTTTATTTTTGAGATGGAGTCTTGCTGTCACCCAGGCTGGAGTGCAGTGGTGCAATCTCGGCTCACTGCAGCCTCTACCTCCTGGGTTCAAGCAATTCTCCTGCCTCAGCCTCCTGAGTAGCTGGAATTACAGATGCCTGCCACCACGCCCGTCTAATTTTTGTGTTTTTAGTAGAGACAGGGCTTCATCATGTTGTCAGGCTGGTCTTGAACTCCTGACCTTGTGATTCACCCGCCTCAGCCTCCCAAAGTGCTGGGATTACAGGTGTGAGCCACTGCACCCAGCCATGACACTCTTAATTCCTTACTTAACTGTGGAAGAGAAGAGGGGAGTAGAAGATATCAGAATCTGAAAAATCCTTTACTACTAACATAGCTAACTTAAAACCGTTTACTGAAAATGATTGTTGGACTTCATCTTATAGTAATGAGTTTTATGCATTTTTAATGTTACAAATAAGGTCTTTTAAATGACAACACGAACTATGACCTTACTAAATAGGCTGAAGACATGCTAAATTCTAAGTGTGAGAGCGTGTGTGAGTGTGTGGGTGTGTATGTGTAAGGCTGGTGAATTCCAGTCCCAGTAGCAGGGGAAGTTAGGGAAGGGAATGAACAGGAAGGGATTTTTGGTTATAATCAAGGTTCCCTGACAACAGTCAAACTGGTCTAACGTGGTGTTTTTCAAACTGTAGGGTAATCCGTAAGTGGGTTGTAAAATAAATCCAGTGCACTGAAAACAACATTTTTATGAAAATGAAACAGACTAGCATTAAAAAGTAAGTGTTCACAGTTAGCGGGGTAACGTTTTCATAAAATAGTTTCATGTATATGTAAGGGTTACATGTACTTTTCCATGATGTAAAACATAATTCTTTCTGTGAGGTCCAGGAAAAATGGTCTCTTAGAAAAGAAGATTAAAAATCATGTTTGAAATTAGATGAGTGGATCCTGTGTGAGTTTAATTTTAATCAGTGCTATGCTTCTGTCTCCTTAACTTGGAAGCCAACCCATAAATCAAGATGAATTTACATTAATAATCAACAATTCTAAAGATAACACGCAAGTCCTCATTCACTCATTCACCCAGTGTGGTGTCTGCTCTCCCCACATGAGGGGTTATGGGGAGACGATACAATTTGAGAAAATTAAAACAAAATCCATTAAATAGGGTCATATCATAATAGCTAACACATATTGAGTGTCTATTACGTGCCGGTAGTATTTTACACATCATTAACTCATTTTATCCTCTTAATAATCTCATAGAGGTAGATGCTAATATTATCCCTGTTTTCCAGATAAAGAATCTAAGAAATTCAGTCAGTTGCATAAAATGCAAAGCCAGTATCTGAACCCAGGAAGTCTGGGTCCAGAATCCTAATCCCAACTGTACAGTATCCTTAACAGTTATTACCACAATCATCCATCATGGAGAGGAAGACTCACACTGGTGAGAAAAGAGAGGAATAAACACATAAAGGATACACTACTGCCTGGGCTTTGCTGTCTGTCCTCACTTCTCCTGCTGCTCAAGTACAGTCCAGTCTATGCTACAGACAGCCTCTTTTCCACTTGCATACCCTGATGCATTCTGAACACAATTCTTAGCAACTTCATTCAAACTCCATCTCTTTCTTCCTTCTCTAGAAAACATGTAAGAATGCAACTGAGGGGGTTTCTACTTTTCTGTACTGAATCTAACTCTTATTTCAAAGGTAAAAGAAATTCATTCTCAGGTGTTGGTTCTTACACCTTTCGTATGAGCCAATCATTTCTAACACATCTTCCAGGTCTTTTTTTTTTTTTTTTTTTGAGACAGATTCTTGCTCTGTCGCCAGGCGCCAGGCTGGAGTGCAGTGGCATGATCTCGGCTCACTGCAACCTCTGCCTCCCGGGTTCAAGCAATTCTCCTGCCTCAGCCTCCCAGGTAGCTGGGACTACAGGCGCACACCACCACGCCCAGTTAATTTTTTTTGTATTTTTAGTAGAGATGGGGTTTCACCATGTAGATCAGGATGGTCTCGATCTCTTGACCTCGTGATCTGCCCGCCTCGGCCTCCTAAAGTGCTGGGATTACAGGTTTGAGCCACCGCACCCGGCCTATCTTCCAGGTCTTATCTCCCTAAACCAGTGACTCTTGTCACAGGGGCGACTGCTGCTTGTCTGGCTAGACAGAGCTCCTAGGGGCACCTCTTTGTTTGAACCCATTTGTGCTATTCTCCTCATTGGTTTTGAATAGAAACCAAAGAAATCTCAGGTGTAATGTCCACTGTGACAAGTGTACCAATGTGTTTCAGAAAAAATATGAAAAGGTATGTGCCAAAAGGTTTCTTATTCCTGTAATCTGTTCACTCTTGTCTTCAGGTTGCATAGTAGGTCCTATAGACAGGGCCTAGTCAGTAAAATCAGTAGAAATCAACACTATTTTTGGTGGCATGGTTACCTTTCCTAGGAATTGGGTCCATGAGTAAGAACCTAACTTTTTAAATGCTGTTTAAGTGCTGGGTAAACACAATTAAGCGCTGTGCCTCTCACATGTGAGTTAAAATGGCCAGGGCAAATAAATCCTGCAACCAAAGGACAAGCAATATGTAGGTCTTCATCTGTCAAAATACCTTGGCCACATAATTTGATATTTTGCTAGTGAAAATGCCTTTTGGCCAAACAAACATAGCATCTTTCAAACATTTTTTAAAAAATCTTTAAAAATTGGGAGAGAGATCCAAGATGGCCACATAGCAGCAGCTCGGGATTGTAGCTCCCAGTGAAAGCGCAGAGAGCGAGTGGATGCCAAAATTGCAGACGAATTTTTGATGCCCACAGGCTGGGAGATTCCCGGTGAAGGAGTCACACGGGTCGCCAGCGCAATTCTTCTGGCCGGCGCGGCGCTTCTCGGTGCGGCGTGTACGGGACTGGTTGCCCTTTTAGTCGGGCTCGGCTGGTCCCATCCCCACAAGGAGAACAGCAATTGGAAGTGCTGAGGACGGAGCAAGCACAGCTGAACCCGGGAAGGCCCAGCTCTGTGGGGAAGCGGCGCCCCCCGAAGGAAAACTAAGAAACAGAAAAACTTCATCACCAACAAGCCGGACGTCCACTCAGAGACCCAATCTAAAGTCGGAAATTACAAAGACGACAGGTGGATAAATCCACAACAATGGGAAGAAACCAGTGCAAAAAGGCTGAGAACACCCGAAATCAGAATG
>CAUYQU010021517.1:0-33070 GCA_963574635.1 Cheracebus regulus
AGCATGGGGAGAAATGCCAGATATAGGTGAAGGGGAGGAAGGCAACAAATTACACTGCCACATGTGTACCTATGCAACAATATTGTATGTTCTTCACATGTACCCCAAAACCTAAAATGCAATAAAAAAAATAAAATAAAATGTCCAGTTTTCAAATTTCCAATTGTTGCATACATTTCATAATTTATTTCTAAAATAGTTATTTTGAATTAGGACCAAATAAGATCCACACATTGAGACTAGTTTATGTTTCTGTGATGATTAATTTTATGAACGAATGTACAGAAAACTGATGGTCATTACTTTTTATTTTTGAGACGAAGTTTCGCTCTGTTGCCCAGGCTGGAGTGCAGTGGTGCGATCTAGAGTAACTGCAACCTCCACCTCCTCTGTTCAAATGATTTTCCTGCCTCAGCCTCCCAAGTAGCTGGGATTACAGGTGCCCGCCACCACATCCAACTAATTTTTGTATTTTTAAGTAGAGATGGGGTTTCACCATGTTGGCCAGGCTAGTCTTGAACTTGTGACCTCAGGTGACCTGCCCACCTCAGTTTCCCAAAGTGCTGGGATTATAAGTGTGAGCCACCATGCCCGGCCTTGATGGGTCATTACATTTGAAGACGTATTAATAGATAATTTACCATTAAACTTTTGGAAACATCCTGGTGTTAACTACAAAATTGAGAGAGTGATAACAGTGATTGCTCTCACTCCAAGCTCCATGTTAGAATCACCTGAGAAACATTTTTTCTTTTTTTTTGAGATGCAAGTCTCACTCTGCCATCCAGGTTGGAGTGCAGTGGCGTGATCTCGGCTTACTGCAACCTCCGCTTCTCAGGTTCAAGCAATTCTCCTGCCGGCCTGGTGCTGTGGCTCACACCTGTAATCCCAGCACTTTGGGAGGCCGAGGCGGGCAGATCACGAGGTCATGAGATCGAGACATCATGGCCAACACGGTGAAACCCTGTCTCTACTAAAAATACAAAAAAATTAGCCGGGCGTGGTGGCACGTTCCTGTGGTCCCAGCTACTCGCGAGGCTGAGGTGGAAGAATCGCTTGAACCCAGGAGGCGGAGGTTGTAGTGAGCCAAGATTGCGGGACTGCACTCCAGCCTGGTGACAGAGCAAGACTCCATCTCAAAAAAAAAAAAAAAAAAAAATTCTCCTGCCTTAGCCTCCTGAGTAGCTGGGCTATAGGCACCTGCCACCATGCCCGACTAATTTTTGTATATTTAGTAGAGACAGGGTTTCACCATATTGGCCAGGCCGGTGTCGAACCCCTGACCTTGTGATCCGCCTGCCTCGGCCTCCCAGAGTGCTGGGATTACAGGTGTGAGCCACCGCACCTAGCCCACCTGAGAAACTCTTTACAAATATGGATGTCCAGTTAACCTGAGTGGGCAATGAGGGGCCCAGCTTAAACACTGCTTCTGGATGCGTCTGTGAGGATGTGTCTGGATCAGATTAGCAATTAAATTGGTGGACCAGGTAAAATAGATTCCCCTCCCCAATGTGGGGGTGCATCTTCCAAAACGCTGAGGGACCAAATAGAACAAAGTATGGAAGAAGGAAGAAATGGCCCTTTTTTCTTCCTCACTGCTTGAGTTGGGACTCAATCTCTTCCTCTATCTTCAGATTGGGGTTTATATAATCAGCTCACTTAGTTCTCAGACCTTTGAACTTGGACTGACTTATACCACCAGCTTCTCAGGGTCTCTAGTTTGCAGATGAAATATCCTGGGATTTAGCCTCCATTAACGTGTGAGCCAGTTCCTCATAATCTCTCTCTCTCTCTCTTTCTCTCTCTCTCTCTCTCTCTCTCATCTACTGTTTGGTTATCTAGTCAAAGAGGTAGTATTGAAAAGAAAATTCTTCCTCTTGACTTGTCTGTTTTCAAAATAATGAGTTTATTCATAAGCATCCTTTAAGAGTTTCCAAGTTTTTAAAGTATAATTATAAGCCTAGTGTTGTTTATGATCTATTTGATGTGGTTCAGTCCATTGAAGTTATTACCCTTATTAATGCTAAAATGGTCTCATCTTGACCTGTAGGAGCTTTGTCCAGTGGCTTCTGAATCCTTTTGACATGTAGTCTTTGATAGGTTTCCTGCTATTTTGTGTGACAAGAGTTTTCAGGCAATATGTTACATTTCTTGCCCCAGACGTGGAATTGGTAACTTTTCCAAGTAACTGGACATCAGTATTTTTAAAAAGTTTCTCAAGTGATTCTAACACGTATAATAGGTTGGAGTGAGAGCAATCACTGTTGCACCTTTCTCAATTTTTTAGTTAACACATATTTCCAAAAAATTAAAATTATCTACTTTAAATTTAATGACAATCACTTTGCTGTATATTTGTTCATACTTCCATATTACTTTTCTCTTTAATAAACTGCAAGATTAATACTCCTGCATGAAGAACAATGAGGTTTCAAAAACAGGAAACACTCCAGTTGCAATTACCATTACATTTTTTTTTTTTAAAAAAACCTTTTGAGGAAATAAAACATGATACATATAAGTCTGGTCCCAGATTGCATATACCTATCTTATGATAATTCTTTGACTGCATGGTCAGAAAATAATGGGACATACAAAACATTTAACAGATAACTAAATACCTTTTTTTGGAGGGGGGGACAGAGTTTTCACTCGTCACCCAGACTAGAGTGCAATGGTGCCATATTGGCTCACTGCAACCTCTGCCTCCTGGGCTCAAGCAATCCTCCTGCATAGCTGGGACTACAGGCACATGCCATCACGCCTAGCTAATTTCTGTATTTTTGGTAGAAACAGGGTCTTACTATCTTGCCCAGGCTGGTCTTGAACTCCTGAGCTCAAGTGATCACCCTCATTGGCCTCCCAAAGTGCTGGAATTACAGGTGTGTGCCACCACATCCAGCCAAAACCTACCTTTAAATGCCATTATAACATTAAAAAAGAGTTTCTGAAAAACTGAATGACAACGTTGTGTAATGTAAAATAGGTCTTTTAAGTTTCAAGTTGCATGATATGGTAATGCTTTCAACAAAACTGATTGATTACCTAGCTCTCCTCCTAAAGTAAACAGAGACCTAGGTGCTGCAGAGGGGATTTTAATACTACAAACCAAGAGTTGTCTCAAGAATAAGTTGATACTAGCTAAACTGCTCTGAGCTTTGTTCAAGCCAGATTTGCATATAGGAACTTGGCATCTCAGTGCCAAGGTATATGAGCCTATTGTTTGAGGAAATCCTGGCTTTGTATACCTAAATCTTTGTGATTACCTCTCCATGGTGACTGGCCGACTTCCCTGTTGCAGAATTTGATTACCAGCAAGCTGAAACCCAGGTTTAAATGGTCAGTTGAAGTCACAGTATCTGTCTTGTGGTTTGCAAACTTACTTTTTCTTCCTCACACGGCTTTGGTGTTTCTTATTTGATATTTGTTATTTTTTTTTCTTTGAGACAGTCTCACTCTTGCCACCCATGCTGGAGTGCAGTGGTGCAATCTCAGCTCTCTGCAACCTCTGCCTCCCTGGTTCGAGCAATTCTCTTGCCTCAGCTTCCCAAGTAGCTGGAATTACAGGCACCCACCACCATGCTCAGCTAATTTTTATATTTTTAGTAGAGCCAGGGTTTCACCATGTTGGCTGGACCAGTCTTTGATGCCTGACCCACCTTGGCCTCCCAAAGTGTTAGGATTACAGGTGTGAGCCACTGGACCTGGTTTATTTTGCTTTTTAAAGTTCTAAGTTGCCTTAAATATTTCTTGGAAAATATTAGAGTATAAGGAAACACAATATAATAGAATCTTTTGGGAGCAAAGTCAATGAAACAAATTTGTGCTAATACTGAAGGTATCCCCAAGTATGCTGGAAAAACAAATTAATTCTAGTTAAACAATTGGTTCACTTACCTCTAGTTCATAGCCAGGTTCACACTGATAAATAATTATGCTTTCAAAGCTGTATTTACTGCCAACCACAAATCCATGTTCTGGACTTTCAGGTTTCCCACAAGAAACTGGACTGCAGGATTCATCAGAAAATGGTGGCTCCCAGGTTCCATCAAGCTAAGTAACAAATAACAAAATGTAAGTTACATTTAGAAGTTAATACTCCATGAATGAAGAAATTTGCAAATATTGGTTACTTGCAGAATAATCTCCAAAATGATAGTCAAAAGCATCTAGAGTTTGGTCCTACTTTTGCTACTTATTATCTGTGGCCTTAAAAAATACATTTTAATTATTAGGTGGCCTTAATAGTCACCCATAGACAATTTTAGACATTTCTTAAGCCCATAAAACAAGCATTTTCTTCCTAATAGAATCTATTCAGAAAACACGAACAAGAAGTATGTTTTCATTATAGTGCATGAGGACTAGAGGTTAATATAAATACTGTATGACTTCTATAAACACACTCAAATTTCACATGATTCTATATTTTATAACAAAGTTTATGAGAAACAGCAAATTTTTGGCATATTACTCAAAGTTTAAAGTTTAAGAAAATCAGCTTCTTTTCCTCCATTCCAACAAAAATTCTTGAAAACATTTTATCACATATTTTTTAAGGGGTCATGTAGAAAATAATTATATATATATATAATTTTATATCTATCTATATATATAATTTTATATCTATATAAAGAAATCATTAATTAAAGAATTTTATACATAAAAAATAATAAATGATTAAAATAAAAATAACCAAAATAAATTCTGGATATAGCAAAAGAAAACAGTAACATGTAGCTTTTAATAGTTACTGGTGTTATAATACCCAGAAGGATTTTTGCAAAAAAAAAATTATTATGGCATTAATTACAGTACTGAAAAATTAAATGCAACATATATACTAGGAAAATGGTTAATCTTATAAATGTTAAGTTATATATATATCATGTATAATATACATAAAAGATATATATCATATATAATATATATGAGTTAACATTTTTCAACCTGTTAGTTGGGTAAGGTGAGGCATACACAGATATGTTTCTTGAAGATATATCTCTTGAAGGTTGTTATTCTGTTGCTAATATTTTTGTTTTCTTTGAGGAAATACATATGAATTGGATAACAGTTTTAAACAGGATTTGAGGCTAAACCCTCATTCTACATACAAGTCAAAAGTAATGTTGTATATATGCCTGCATCGTGATTAACTATTTTCCTAATATATGTGTTGCATTTAATTTTTCAATACTGTAAGTAATGCCTTAATACATTTTTTTTTTTTTGCAGAAATCTTTCTGGGTATTATAACACTAGTAACTGTTAAAAGCTACATATTATTGTTTTCTTTTGCTATATCTGGAATTTGCTTTGGTTATTTTTCTTTTAATCATTTATTAATGATTTCTTTTTCTCTAGAAATTTGTGATGACTCCTTTATCAGAATCTGCTTCTGACTCATTACTTCTGTTCCATTCATTTTTACTCCTATGTAATTTTACATGAATACCACACTAAGAGTTTTGTAATTCTGTGATATGTTTTAGTTTCTGGAGAGACTGGTCTTCCTTCAGAATTAATTTTTCAAAATTTATATTGATCTCCTTATCTATTTATTTTACGAACTACAGAATCATTTTGTCACATTACAATAAAATACTCCTAGGCACTGAACATAGTTTTACATAATTTATGCTTTTAAATACTTAAAAACGGTCTATTCTACTTTTCAGACTAAAAATTTAAACCAAAACCTACTTGAGCAAAAGAAGAGGGGTCATACTATATGTGAAGAAGCTAATGAAGGTTGTCAGAAGTAAATTATTGACTTAAAAAGAGCTTAGTATCTGTTTTAGCCAGTATCACAGAGTCCTCCAGGGCTCATAGGGGGACCACCCAGTTGTCTTCACACCCAACCTGGAGAACATCAATTTGATGTTCTTAATTATGGCAGAACTTTGCATCAGACAGCTCAGAGTCTTAGACAAAGTATCCTCTTAAACTTCTTCAGCACTGTATCTAAAACGGACCATCTAGAACCATACAAATTTTGAGGGCATCGTAACTTTGGCAGTCATTTGACTTGTTCCCTGTCATGTTTCTGCTTTTAGGTGTGGCATTGACCAATCATTGAGTATGCATGATTTATAAATGGAAAACTGGGAGAAGGGAATCATTCTTGAGGCCCTACTATATGTCAGGCAAGTACTAGCTATCTTATTACACCAAGTAATTTAATCCTTTCAATTATCACAGATTTACAAAGAAAGAAAATACGCTGGAGGAATATAAGGTCATAGAACCTATAAATATTTGAGATGGAATTTAAACAAAAAAAGTATGCTTGAAGTGAAAGTCTGCTATACTACACCCCATTCCTCTGCTTTCAGTCCCTCCACACCGGTCCCAACTCCAGCAAGAGTGCATCGATGACATATTTTAATTTTGTTTCCCTGGTACATCTTTTGGAAGAAGTTAGGAGAAGGGGCTGTGCTAGGGAAGTCCGCTATTTACAGTGCCAATTCCCATTTTTAAACTAAAAGTGCCAAAGTTAAGTAAAATGCTAAAATACCTATAACAAGATACTCATAACAAATGAATCATAAATCTTATGTGCAAAAGAATGTCTATGCATAGAAATAAGCCATGGGTTATGCCCAGTATGATTGCAGTTTTAGTGGAAAGACCAAAGGTTGCAAAAGCAGGCACTTTCCTCCACTATTTACCTAGTTTCTCACCAACAATATGTGTTATTATACACTTTTATTTACAAATAAGGAAACCAAAGCTCAGAAATTTTATGCAACTTTCTTAAAATTACTACTTACAAGTAGCAAATAGCGGAGAGAGGATTTGACACCAATTATCCGTCTGCTTCTGCCAACTTTTACCTTTCCACTAAAACTGAAAATATCAGGCACAGCCCATGGCTGATTTCTACACAATGACCCTCTTTTAAGAATAAGATTTATGATCAATTTTTAATAAATATATTGTTATAGACATCTTAATATTTTACCTAACCTTGGCACTTTCTTAAAGAGCAAATATGGCAGAAAATAAGTATATTTTATTATATTTCTACCAAGAAATTTCTCAAATCCTTGGACATGAATGAGAACTTGAGATTTTTTTTTCTTTTGGGGATTACTATTACAGATACTGCTTGCTTGGCAATATTGTATATATAGGAGTTACACATTCTAATTAAGACAGAATCTTACCTGACATACTGATATGTTAACTCCCTCAAAGGTATACCCTTCTTCACATGACACAGAAACTTGCCTATTCACACTGAAATCGTCCCCATGAACAAGTATACGTGTTATGTTTTCTGGGAGAGGACATTTTTTAGGACTGCAGGAGATACTCTCGGGGAACCAGTGACCATCTTTCTCACAGGTGAATGTATCTGTACCTGTATCCATTGTATAACCTTCCAGACATCTGCAATGGAAATGCAAAAATGAGTGTCTTATAAAAAAGTAGTTTTTAAAGTTTCTGACCAATTCTTGGATTTAGGAAGCTGTTACAAGTCTCAGTAGACATTTTGTGTAACATATCAAAATTGATTCCACTGTCAGGTGCATGGCTTTGCCATGCAAAAACACCAACATAACAATAACAACCAGTTAAGCTGGGTGTGGTGGCTCACACCTGTAATCCCTGCACTTTGGGAGGCTAAGGCAGGAGGATCACTTGAGTCCAGGAATTTGAGACCAGGCTAGGCAACATAGTGAGACTTCATCTTTATAAAAAATAAAATTAGCTAGGCATGGTGGCATATGCCTTTAGTCTCAGCTACTTGGGAGGCAGAAGTGAGAGGATTGCTAGAGCCTAGGAGGTTGAGGCTGCAGTGAGCCAAGAACATGCCACTGCACTCCAGCCTGGGTGACACAGCGAGACTTTGACTCAAAAAACCAAAAAACAAAAACCAATAATAACCAGATCAGTTCTCAGTTATCCACATGAAAGGTTCGCCAAGACTAAAATTACTTTAAGTGTTTTTGATGTTCTTTACCTTATTGTGGATAATATTATTATTGAATTCATTTTTATTCTATAAACAGCTAACAGTTCAGGAAATTCTAGACAAAGTCCAAAGTGAACTCTGATACTAGTAGGAATACAGCATAGTTAATATTTATTATCACTATCTACTTTGTGCCAAGTGCTGTTCTAGGTCCTTTACATACAATATTTCTTTTAATCCTGATTATTTGGCAGGATCATGGCCTGAATTCTCAAGTTTTTTGCCTTATGTCCCCAATAGTTGCATGTATAAATATAACCACAAAGTTATAATTATAAAGAAATTTACTATCATGATGTTTATAAAACAGCTTCATGATTCCTGAGCTGTTCAAGCTAGCTAGAAGATCTTGCTGTTTCACAAAGCTCAACAGAATGATAGTCATGATAATTACATTAGAAACATGTCTGAAAAAAGTATCGATTTATTTTTAGTTATTGGATTTCTACATAATTGTGAGTAGAATAAAGCCAAATGTTAAAAGCACTGGTGTTCGGAGAGCAGTTCAGAGATGATGTTTTCTTCCCAATCAGCAAAATTTTTGATGTATCATATTTCATTTTATAATCCTCCTGCCTGCACCCCTGGGCGACTCTAGAGCCATGGTCTTACCTGAGTTTCACTTTACTTTCATAGGTGTGTGCCTCTCCAGTTGCTACTGCATTGGTGACAGACGGTGGGGGCCCACAGGACAAGGGCTCACAGACTGGATAAGGCTGGCTCCACACCCCTTTCTCTGTACAAATCAGATCTGAACTGCCTTGTATGACATATCCAGACCTGCAGCTGTAAGTGATCACATTTTCCTTCCAAGGGCTGCTCTCACTGATGAATGCATTTGGTATCATTGGAAGAGAACCACAGGAAGTGTGTTCACAGTGGGGGAACCCAGAGCTCCACTGGCCATTGGCTTCACAGGTGATTTCAGAAAGTCCTAGGAGTTTGAAGCCTTTGAAACACTGAATCCGGGCTGCCTTTCCACAGTCAAAATCTGTCCCATTGACAGTTCCATATTGAATTATGGGTGTGGAGCACCTGCAAGGCAGGCAGGAAGGTGAGCTGCCACTCCAGGAGCCATTGGAGAGGCACCTTCTTGAAGAATTTCCATGGAGCTTATAACCAGGAAAGCACTGATACTGTATATGGCCCCCATGAATAAAAGAAAAACCATTAGGGAAGCCATGGGCAAGATCTTCAGGAGGTCCACAGTTGACTGGCTTACAGAGAGGAACCTCTGCATCCCAGTTGCCATCTGACTGACAGGTGAGTTTTGGAGCACCATGCAACATGTAGCCCTCGTGACAGCGGAATGCCACTTCCTTCATGAAGCCATAGTCCAGGCCTTCTATCACCCCATCTGCCAATTGTGGTGGGGTGGCACATCTGACAGGTACACAGTTGGGAGTGGCTCCACTCCAACTTCCATTGGCAAGACAAACCCGGCTTCTGGCTCCCTCAAGCAGGAACCCTTCATTGCAGGTGTATTCAATCTCTTTTTGGAATGTGTACTCGTCTCCTCTCACCCGGCAATTGGCTGAGACTGGGGGTGAACCGCAGTCCACAGGAATGCAAATGGGCTCATCCTCATCCCAGTTTTTGTCTTCTTGGCATGTTCTCCTCTCAGTACCATTCAGCACATATCCGGGGTCACACTCATAGTACAACGTGCTCAGGTATGTGTAGCTGCTTCCTTTAATGGATCCATTCATGACTGGATTTGGCTTTTTGCATGAAATGGCTTCACAGTGTGGGGAAACACCACTCCAGTTTCCATTCTGTAGACAAAGCCTGAAGTCGGAGCCCACTAGAATGTGTCCAGGTTTACAGCTATACTGCACAGCACTTCCCATGCTAGTCTCTGTAAAACGTAAAAAGCCATTTTCAGGAGCAATAGGCAAGTCACATTCAATTGAAATACAGAATGGTGCACTGCCATTCCAAGTTCCATCTTCCTGGCAGATCAGCACAGGGTTCCCCAGAAGTTCATATCCTGGATTACAGGTGCATGAAACTATGGTGCCATACAGAAAGTTTGATGAATGTGTGGCAGGAGGTTCCTTTGTAATTTCCCAGGTTTTAGCCACTGCTCCCAAATGATAAGGAGGGTGAGGGGTCAGATATGAAACTTCCATCATGTCGTCTTCTTGCTCAGAATATCTCTGGCCATCTTTGATTTTAGTACAGTCTCCAAAATCTATATGAGGAGGGAGGCCACAGTCTACAGGCACACATGTTGGGATGGAACTTGACCATCCTGACTCTTCACAGATCTGCATGGCCCGACCAGTCACCTGAAACCCAGGGAAGCAGCTGTAGATGATCATGGCACCATAGCTGTAATCTGAACCTTCTACAAAGCCATTTTCAATGGGTGGTGGAGAATCACAGCGGATGGCATTGCAAGATGGGGCATCGACATCCCACTCACCTGTCTCTAAACAGGTCAAAGCATTGGAACCTTCGAGCCAGAAGCCTTGATTGCAAGAGTATGTAACGGTCTGTCCATAGTGTAGGTTTGTGTAAGAGAATTTCCCATTCAAAATCTCCTTGGGTTTCAGGCACTCAATGGGTTTACATGTTGGTTTTCCTCCAAGCCAGTGACCATTTTCTCCACAAAGGGTGGTCGCATTTCCTACCAATTCAAAGCCCGGCTTGCAGGTATAGAGAGCTGTACTGAGATAGGTAATACCTTGCACATCAAGGATTCCATTGGGGATTTCCTCAGGTTGGGGACATTCTACTGGAATACATTCTGGCAGTGGAGAGCTCCAGGTGCCATCAGCTTGGCAGAGGGTGGTAGAATTTCCTCTTAGAAAAAACCCATTGACACAAGAATACTTGGCTGTACTTCCAAAATGAAGAGCAGAAGAAGGAGCAAGGACACCAAAGGAAATTAGGGGTGGTGGGGTACAAAGAACCATCTTACAAACAGGGAAAGAGTCATTCCATTGCTGGGATGGCAAGCATTTCAGGATGGAGGGCCCTTGTAGGACATGTCCTTCTTTACAGGAAAATACCACGACTCCTACCTCAGTGGTCACCTCCTTCAATACTAGCTGGTTTTCCAGGAAGGGTGGCTCTGGGCATTTGGCAGGCATGCACTTTGGGTTTGACTTCTTATTCCATTTGCCAGATTTCTGACATGTCCAAGAACTGTCACCAACAAGCTCATAACCCTCATTACAGAAAAACTGAACCTTGGACCCTACTTCAAAATTTTCTCCTTTCATGAAGCCATTCTGGATGGGGGGAGGTTTTCCACAGTTGAGAGGAATGCACATCACAGGGGATTCACTGTGCCAGTGGCGATTGGCTTGGCAGACAAATATAGGACTTCCAACCGACATGTAGCCTGGGTTACACTGATACCTTGCTTCACTCTCAAAGATCCTGCCAGTTGTATGCTGTGCAATAGGAAGAAAGCAAGTCAGTTTGATTTTTACAACAGATGATGGAGTTAACTAAATCCTTGGATACTGAAAAAGAACTAAACTAAAAGGCCTACATTAAGATGAATCAATCAGGATGTAAGCAAATAATGGTTTATGACTTTTCTAATAGGTCCATTCTATTTTTTTAATAAGTGAAAATGACAGTAGAAAGTTGAACTAGTCTGGGCATGATGGCTCATACCTACCATCCCAGCACTCTGGGAGACCAAGGTGGGAGGATCACTTGAGGTCAGGAGTTTGAGACCAGCCTGGTCAACATGGTGAAACCCCTACAAAAATTAGCTAGGCATGGTGGTGTGTGCCTGGAATCCTAGATATTTGGGAGGCTGAGGCAGGAGAATTGTTGAGCCCAGGAGGCAAAGGTTACAGTGAGCCAAGACTGTGCCACTGCACTCCAGCCTGGGATACAGAGCAAGACTTTGTCAGAGAGGGAGAGAAAAGGAAAGGGAAGGGAAAGGGAGAGGAAAAGAGAAAAGGAAAGGGAAAGGGAGAGGATGGAAAAGAGAGAGAAAGAAAAAGGGAAAGGAAGGAAAAGAAAGAATGACAAATTAAGTAATCCCCACTGCAGAAATGTTTATCACGTGTTGAGCCCATACCAAGTAAAAGATCAGTCGTCTACAAATTGGTTGGTGAATTGATGAGGCAATACTAAAAATGATAAATTAGTAAGTTCAAAAAAATCTTTCTGCCCAAAGAAATGCTAATAAAGAAGCATATAAACAATGAATGTGTATTTGTTAATGTTGTTAGATCATAAATAGGCAAATAAAATGTATTTATGGGTATGTCCTAAGAATACTATCAAAATTTTCTTTATATTTTTAATACTTTTTAAAAAAATGCTGCTATAACAACAGAAAATGAAAAACAACATTCTATCTTTTAAAACAAAAAATATTCATGATCTCAAAATTCAAATGCATGTAATACAACAGGTCATAAACAAAATTAATCATTGTATTTATGTATTGCTTGTGTGTATCCCATGCATGTAAGCACCAGGCCATGCAGATCTGAACTTTGTTGTTAAATTCCAGGTCGCTGATTCTCAGAACTGTACCTGGTACAAAGTAGGAGCTCTAGAAATACTTGCTAATAAATGAACACCTCTTTACTTGTACTCTATATTCTCTTCCAATGAAAAGCTCCTAAGTCTAAGCAAAAGCCTTAAATAAAAAGGCTTTTGCTGTTGTTTTGTTATTTTGAAAATAAAGGATAAAAGGCAGTACCATGTGTATATGTGGGTTTTAAAAAAGTGTCTAATTAGAATATGGTCAATTTCAAATGGCCCTTGATTTGTGGAAATAGATTCTCATTCCTATTTTCTTGATAAACCCATTGAGAAGAGACACATTAGTGAGAAAGCAGGACATATTTGGGTTGGACTGAACTCTTTTGTCCATCACAGTGAGATTACCTTTAGGTTTACCAAAACAGAATTGTAAAAACTACCTTATTTGGTTTACCCTATCTTTGGTTTAAACAATAAAAAATTATAATAGTGTCTCTAGGTTCCATTTAGACCTTGCTTACCATAAAATGAAACATATATCCATCCTGAAAAACTTCTATAAACAAAATAATGTAAAATTGGTTTATTCTAACTTCTTATTTAGGGCTAAGCTGTCGCCACAAAGCGCTTGAAATGCCTATATGCTAGTAAAATGCAGAAAGTTATATATTAAAGATTCATAATCATCTTTTTTTCCAGTCTTCACTACCTGTAGAATTTAGCCATTTCTATATTTCAATAATTAATTTGTTCATTGACCCTGCTTCTGAATAGTGGGTTAGTCACAATGGGCTCTCCCTGTCAGTGATGAAAGCCACAGACTATTTGCTAATTAGTCTCTTACCTCCTGAAAGCGATTGATTCACAACCTTAGGCAGATGAATTAATTCATTAAGAGATGAGTTAATTATGAAAATGTTAAAAGGATTATCATGATTCTTCGTTAGTGATAATGGTAAATTTCAGTTTTCATGCCTTAGTGAACTTGGCAGGTTTTGGACTCAGTTATCTATTTTGTTTATTTATGTATTGATGGGCCCTGTAAGTGACAAAAGCCCTGGACCATTTGCTAATTATTCTCTTACCTCCAGAAAGCCATTCTCAATCTTAGGTGGTTCACCACAAGATACTGGGTGACACGTGGGTATGGGGCTACTCCACTGCCCTGTGGCTTCGCAGGTGCTCTTCTTTTCCCCTTTAATGTAGAATCCCTTGTTGCAGCTGTAAGCCACCATGGCTCCAAAACTGTAGTTTGATCCACTGGCATAGCCATTCATGATGCTTGGTGGCTCTCCACACCGCACGGGGATGCACTGGATGGACATCGGGGAAGGGTTCCACTGCCCACCTCTCATACATTCAATCTTTGCTGAGGTATTCAATATGAAGCCTTCTGTGCATTTAAAGCTCACAACTGAGCCAGCTGCAAATTTTGATTTGCTCACAGATTCCAAGATGCTGTAGGAAACGGATGGAGGTTTTTCGCAGAAATGTGCTATACAACGGGGCATGTCTTGACCCTCTGGGGGAACCCATTTGCCCTGGGCATTGCAGAGGAGCTGGGAATTGTCTGCGAGGCTGTAACCATCAGAGCAGTAGTAGAATGCAATGTCTCCAAAGAGCCGATGGGCTGTCTCTGGAGAGGCGTGGTCCACATTGGGTGGCTCATCACAGGAGACAGCCAAGCACTGCTGGTCACTGCCACTCCACTTGCCGTTGGCCAGGCATTCAACGGTGTTAGGACCAGCAAGAGTATAGCTATGAGATTGGGAGGAAAGGAATAATAACTAAGCATAACATTTGAGAAAAAGTGTTTGTGTCTTCTATTTGTTTAATCTTTCCCACTATGACTTTATCTTTAAAATAATATTTACTCTTTGAATATTGAGCTGATTGATTAAATGACTTTTAATCGAGATATGTCAATACATTTTGATAGTAATATTAATGTTCAGAAATAAACATTTTATTTTTTTAAATCTTTCTAACAATGACTTTAATTTTATCTTTAAAATAATTTTGGCTCTTAAAATATTGAATTTATTGATCAAATGACTTTCATTTGAGATATGTCAATACACTGTGATATTAACAAACATTTGTTCAGAAAGGGAAATGGATTTAAGATTTTTGCCATTTAAGGAACTGTAATAATTGCTATACATTTTAAAAAATAAAACTGAGGAGTAAGCTATACAGTGCTGTTTGACTCAATTTAAAATTGGAATTCCATCTGCCTTTAAATTGTTTTAATTTGTTCATTTTAGCACTTGTCTTTATTGTTGGTTCTTAAGCTAGAGCTTACAATGCCATATTTAGCCTATATATAGCTCATTGTTATGTACTGACATCTAGAGAACTTTAAAACAGTGATAATAATTTCAGTTACCAATGTCTCCTAAACCTTTGCCTCATGTGGTTAGAGTTAAAAGGTGTCTTCTGTATATGGCTCTGCTATTCAATCAGTATGAATAAATTTTTCTTAGTAATTCCCTGTCTTTCTTTATGCACAAGGTGTTTGCCCATATATAATGACAAATTGATGACATACTAAAATCTAAAATTACTCTCAAGTGCTCTATCAATGAGATAGAACAAAAGATTAGAATGTGCAGTATTAGAATAATTATATTTGAGTCAAGCTCATTTTCATTATTGCTCTCTTATTGAACAGAAAATTGACAGAGTTTTGAAAGAATCTGTAACATCTGATTAGCCTGTCATTTGATACTAATGAAGGTAAGAGAACTAAAATAATTGAGTATATAATTTAATCCTGCTTAGACATACTGATTTCTTCATTGTAAGAAAATAAAGTGAATGGTAGTTCAGGCAGGCTTAGAAACTCACCTGAACTCACACAGCTGTAAGCAGCAGAGTTGGGATCAGAATTTGGTTGATCAGATTCCAACACCTACACCTTTTCCACAACACTGCTCTGTCTCTGTCTCTCTGTTTTGTAAGTGAAACAGGTTAGATCATACTTTCTGGGTGTCCTGGGCAAACTACTGCAGTATCACTAATACAAATTATTTGACCTACCTATTAGTAAGGACTAAGTCATTAGTTCCCAAATATTTATCCTGAGATCTCTTTTAGTTTTATAAAGCATCAGCTGCTATAGAGAGGTTGGAATTCCTTCATCCTAACTGGCAATATTTATGAAATCTATAGGAGACAGAGAGACCAGGAAGAAAAAATAACAGTGTATCAACAGAACTGTATGCATCCACCTTACCTATGTTCATACATCATGCTACAGATGGAAGTGGCCTCAAAATGAATACTCATAGACATTCCCAATAGTTGAGTGCAGTCTCCAGTTAGGGCCAGCTGCATTTCACTGCTTTAGATAGGCTCAGTTCTTTGTATGAAGTTCTGAATATAGCTTGTAGATGGCTTCTATCTTAGAGAATTCAGGAAGACAATATACTAAGAGCATAATTTTATTATTAAAAAATCTATCCTGGTCTGAGTACCTACATTCTACTATTATTATGTAGGAGGTGCTTTTGGTAGAAGTTCCCTTTGTTGAGGCTTCTGATGTTTTATAGCACAATTTGCATCATGTGCACACTTTGAACCATGCATCATCATTTTCATGGATTCCTTGATGTTGCTAGCATATTTCATTGGCTGAAGTTCACAGACATGGCCTTAGCCATCCCTGACTTATAAGGGTCCATTGTGCCATCTATAAAATTTTTCCTTTATTTCATGGGCTCGGCTGCTTTGAGGGAGAAGTACCTGCCTCTAGGACGTTTCTAACTCCTCAACATCTCTTGAAAACACAAGCATTTGTGTTTTATAATTTGGCAGCATTTTGTTAGGCCTCTGACCCCTGAGCTTCTGGAAAATCTCCACCAACTATTTCTCCCTAATGGAAAATCACAGCAAAGCTGTTCTATGATTTAATGGAAGATTACCACTAAATACGTAATATTTGAATAAATGAATCTAATGTATGCATTTTTGACACTATCCCTAATTTCTTTGGACCTACAATAGCTTTTGATCTGACCTAAGATCTTTTCTTTATGACTCTCAGTTAATATTTAGTTCTTCATTAAATAATTCTTAAGAGCCCTGCTATGTGTCAGAGTTACTTTCTTAGTGCACAGGTGCAAAGCCAAAAATGAATTTACTTGTTTACATTTCTGTTGTTCTCTTCAGCCCATCAACTAACTGGTGTGTTGTAGGTCCCTTCACATCTGTAGTAGTTGCTTAAAGCAGGATTGACTATTCTACCTGAAGAATGGAAAGGGGAGGAAAGGCATCACAAATAAAATGGCGCTTGAGGGGAGTCATGAGGGAACAGAAGCAGAATCATTCAAGACAGAAAAGTAGCATTAGCCAATGGGGGTGTGATATAGCCAGGGAACATACTGGGAATTTATAAATAATTAGGAATGGCATACAAGCCCTTGGAAAAGGGAGTGGTAAAAACTTGATCTTGTGTATTTTTTGACTGGGTAACTGTCTGTTTGATGGATGAAGAGGTGGCAGGAATAGATAAACTCTGTCACATCGTAAGAAATACATATTTTATCTTTGTCCCCAGTACCCGACACTGAGCTCCTAAAGCCTTCATAATTTCCTGAGTGATAGGTATACCAGTACTTTAGATAACTAGATAAATTATCTCACGAAAATCAGAATAGGAGTTTATTAAAAATAAGTATCTTCTAAAATAGATCAGTTAGCCTTTTAAGATGCTAAAGGCCAGGCATGGTGGCTCATGCCTGTAATCTCAGAACCTTGGGAGGCCAAGGAGAGTGGATCACCTGAAGTCAGGAGTTTGAGATCAGCCTGGCCAAGATTGTAAAACCCCGTCTCTACTAAAAAATACAAAAATCATCCGAGCATGGTGGCAGGCACCTGTAATCCCAGCTATTTGGGAGGCTGAGGCAGCAAAATTGCTTGAACCTGGGAGGTGGAGGTTGTAGTGAGCCAAGATCACACCATTCTACTCCAGACTGGGCAACAGAGTGAGACTCTGTCCCAAAAGAAAAGAAAGGAAAAAAAAGATGCTAAAGAAGGGTATAGTTTATAAATAACAAAAAAGGAGAAATTAATTGTTAGCTATCATGAAGATAGCACTATAATTAGTCTCTGATAAAATTGCTGCACTATTTCATGATGTTAGAAGTCTGAATGTGTGTTAAAATTTACAGAGGACATATTTTACCCACTTATTTTATTAAAGAATCACTTAAAGTTTTGTGCAAAGAATGAGATATTCTATTTAAATGTTGCCTACAAAAGAAGGAAAAATTGGAACTGGCATAAATCTAAAAGGATGGAGTACTTAATAAAATTCTGCGTAACATTTGGTATTCTTATTCAAGAGGCATTGAGGACACTCTTGCAGACATTTACTAAAAACCATGCCATACATATTATAAAACAAATTGCTTTAGTCTATACTCCCATGGAAAAATAGCCCATGAATATCACAGTGATGCTTTAGAAGAACACATCTTAGGATAAACTGGCTGGAACAAATTTGCATTTTTCTGGAATCATAACAGAAAATCCATTGAAAGTGGGCAGAATACTTTTCAGATACAATTTGCAGTGATTTGATTGACACACTGGGTGGAAGCTTATCTAATGAGCATGTGCCTGGAGAGCTTTATGAGAGAGCTCCCAAATGCATTATTAGCTCTTCTGTTTTAGCAGAAGTCTTAAAAGAGCGGCCTACTAGATATTTAAACAGCTGCAATTTAATGAGAACAATAGGAAGTATAAATCTGCATAAGTAATTATGTTTTCAATTAATAACAAAGATTTATGTCTGAACATATCTAATAATTACATTTAGAAGTTTATATTTGAGAAGAATCAAAAGGGAAAATTTAATTAGGATTTTAGTGTGGCAATGACCCTCTGAGTTTCTTCCCTCTGAGTTTCTCACCAAGGAATATAAACATGAGCATGAAAAGGAAAATGAGGAACAAATGACCACTTATGTACTTGAGCAAACAACTGAACACCCCCTCTGTTTGAGGGTTTGGATAAAAAGTTTTAAAAAGACAAATGTTTAGATAAATGATGAATTTGGAAGGCCAAGTTTGGGGAAGGACACAGAAATGAGACTTCTTGCTTCTTTCTTTCCCTACATTCATTATATCACTTAAGTCTCCTAAAGTCTCTGCCTTTTTGTCCTAAACTTGAGAGTGGATCTTGCCCTTATAATTCAAGGAAAGGTCCATGAAAAGCACAACACTGGTATAGGAGGAAAATAGTGAGACAGATGCAAAAGTGTGTGCATGTACACACATAAGTATGTGGCTTTTATAAGGCCCAGGAGGCTTACATTGTGTGCAGGGCAATGGTCTGTGCTAGGCAGCCCCAAAGGAGGAGACAGAGTTAAGAGGGACTGGAGAAGGAAATAAACTTTAATACTCTAATAAGGCCAACAGCATTGTGGGAAGTGGAAGAAGACAGTAAGACAGTTTACATTTCACAAAGGCCATGACTTGAACACAGTGATGCCATCCTTGAATGAAACAAGACATAGAGCATGCAGACCTGTGTCGATTAATTTCTTGGGGGAAAGAAATAGAAAATAAGTAAATAGTGATAAGATGAGTGCTGACTTCTTGTTCTGCCATACGATAGTCTGGAAACCTTCCCTCCATAATACTTGATGAGTTATAAATTATTTTAGATGCATAGCTGAGCTGACAAGAAAGAAGATTTCCATGTGCCAGAAATGAAGAGGAAATTACAAACAGAAAAGTAAACTTGTGAATGAATGCTATGGTTAATCCTGGATTAGACAAGGAAGGGAAGTAGAGAGGATAGAAAACATGTGTTGCAGCTAAAATAGAGAGCAATAGCAAAGTCTGTGCCTAATGTGGATTTAGAATTTACATCATTTACTTTGTATGGAAAACCTTCAAATTGATAAATTAATGTAAAATTAGGTTCTTGGTTGGTGATAGTCCTGGGACACCTGGTAGAAAAAACAATCTATATACTCAGAACATAAGGGGTTGCCACAGATAAAACAAACCCTGTTTACTATAAGGACACAATCTGAAATACAAACATGTTTTCCATCACAAATTTGTGAGCAGACAGAACAAACTGCAAGGTTAGAGCACCAATAAGTGAGACAATAGAAAAAAGTTCTAAAATATAAAAAGTTGTATGAAATAAGTATGTTGAAATAATTAAGGACAAAAGAGACTCAAAATCCTATTAAAAGTGACGATGAAACAAGAAATATTTGAAAAATAAATAGAAATTCTGGAAATAATGTAGAACATAAAAATTAAAAACAATTAATGGATATATTCAAAAACAGACTACAGACAGTAGAAGAAAAATTATATCTGGAAGAGATATATGAGGAAATTATCTAAATGTAATAACAGGTTTTGAAAGAAATGAAAATGTGACAGATTAACATGAAAAACAGAACAAATAGGCCCAACATATATCTAAATAAGACATCCAGAAAGAGGTAAAAGAGAAAGTGAGAAACAGAAAATATTTGCAGTGAAAATGACTGAGAATATTCTACATTGATGAAAGATATAAATTCTCAGATGAAGTACAGTGACTCCCAAACAAGATGAATGACAATAAATACACCATAGTTATCTCATAGCAAAACACTAAAACAACAAAGACAAGGTTTTCAAAAAGTAACCAAAGAGGAAAATGTATTACTTATACAGAAACAAGGATTTGACCAGAGTTTCTCAGTCTCAGCACTATTGACGTGGTGGACCAGACAATTCTTAGTTGTGGAGAACTGTTCTGTGCATTGTAGGACATTTAGCATTATTCCTGGGTTCTATCAGATGCTAGTAGCGTCTTTCCCCCAGTTGTGAGAAGTAAAAATATCTCTAGACATTGTCAAATATCCTTGGAGGGCAATATTTTTCTTGATCTAGGATCACTGAATTAGACTCATAATGGAATTCTCAATAGCAACATTAGAATCATAAGGCAATGGAATAATAGCTTTAAAATATTTATGGAAAAAATTGTCAGTGTAGATTTGTATACCCAGCTAAACTACAATTCAAGAGCAAGGGCAAAATACTATTCGTTTCTGACAAAGACTGTAATTCATGACTCTTGCTGGAAAAGATGCAAAGAGTATCTTCAGGAAGTAGAAACATTAAACCCAAATGGAAGGTGTGTGATGCAAGAAGAAATGGTGGTGAAAAAAATTAATAGACATGTAATAAATATAAATAAGCAGTGACTGTATTTTAAAAATGACTGATATGAACAGCTGTAAGATAAAAGGGAAGTAAAATGTAGATAGTAATAAGACATCTAAGATGGGAGTGCTGATAGAAGTTAATGATTTCCAAAGTCTTCAAGTTGTTTAGGAAGAAGGCAGAAATATTAAGTATAATCTTGGGGTTTGGAAAAATGTCTTAAACCTGACAGAAAAAAAACCCTAAAGGACTCTAAAGGAAACAACTGATAAATATGGTTATTTTAAAAAAAATTCTATGCAAAAGATACCATAGAGTGGAAAAGAAAGCCACAGATAAACAGATCTTTGCAACTCATGTAATAAAAAAAGGGATTGGTTTCCTGAAAATATAAGTCAATGTGAAAAACAAAATGGGAAAGAGACACAAACAATTCATCCATAGAATAAGAAATATACACTCTCAATAATGGAAGGTTGTACTCCCAGTTAAACTATAATTCAGGAAGTGTTTATAGTCTTACAGTAAGTTTTGAAATGGGACAACCTTAAACAATGATGAAATTGGAAAGAAGAATCAACTGTGATAAACATCAATCTAGGCAAAGATGTGGAGCTAGGGAAGCTCTCACACATTACTTTTTAGAGTGCTCACTGGTATGGTCACTTCTGGGAGCATTTGGTACTATCTTGCGGAGTTAAAAAATGTGCATCTTCCATAACTGGACTATTCCAATTCTTCATGTCTAGGTCAGAGATGTTCTTTTATATGTGTGCCAGGAAACATACTCAAGAATATTTACTTCAGCACTTGTGTTCAAACAAAGTATAAATAAATTAACCCTCTACTGGTAAGGAAAAGGGTAATTTAGAGATAGCTCATTCTTATAACAAAATACTATATATCACTGAAAATAAGTTCAGTTGATTTACATGTATCAAGAGGGATAAATGTAAAAGAAGATAAGGTTAAGGGAAAATTAAGCTTCAAAAGGATACTTGGAATATGAAGCAACATGGACAAAAATTAAAATACATAAATCAATAGGATGTTTATGGGGAAATATGTATTTAATAAAGACAAATATGCACATTTGTTACTTTGAGGAGCGTAGAAGAGTGATGAGGATGGCTTTTAATTATATCTGTAATATTGTACTTTTTTTATAAGCAGAGATCTAAGATAATGATGGCAAAAATTTAATGTGCACTTTTATCTCAGCAATGGATACAGGGAGAATTTTAAATAGAATTTTCTTTTAGTTTTTGCATTTCTTTCTTTTGTTTGTTTGTTTGTTTTAGATGGAGCTTCGCTCTTGTTGCCTAGGCTGGAGTGCAATGGCACGATCTCAGCTTACTGCAACCTCTGCCTCCTGAGTTCAAGCAATTCTCCTGCTTCAGCCTCCCAAGTAGCTGGGATTACAGACATGTACCACTATGCCCAGCTAATTTTGTCTTTCTAGTACGGAGGGGGTTTCCAGGCTGGCCAACATGGTGAAACCCCATCTCTACTAAAAATACAAAAATCAGCTGGGTGTGGTGGCAGGCGCCTGTAGTCTCAGCTACTTGGGAGGCTGAGGCATAAGAATCACTTGCACTTGAGAGGTAAAGATTCAGTGAGCCAGGATCATACCAATGCACTCCAGCCTGGGCAATGTGATAGAGTAGGAGTCTGTCTCAAAAAAAAAAAAAAAAAGACAGTTACAAATTTTGAAAAAAGTATAATATAAAGATATTTTTCACTGCATTGTCCAATGTCCACTATTGAGGGTCAACTTTGATATACTGCTCAACTTCCAGGAAAACATTTCCACAGGAGAATATGCTCCCCCTCTGCTGGCAGGAAATAAAAGCACAAGGCTCTCTTTGGCTTTGGCTGCCAGGAAATTAAATTTCGTGTCCAATGGAGCCCATCTCCTCAGTCGGGAGCATCCACTTCCCTGGCTCTCAATGATCCTTTCCTTTGTAGCCTCTACTCACCCTTCTTTGCAAGTGTAAGTGACGGTGTTCCTGAAAGTGAAGTTATTCCCTGTAAGGACAGCATCTTTGATGGCAGGTGGCTCTCCACAGAAGACAAGGTGACAGGCAGGTGGCGCTCTGTCCCAGCTGCCAGAAGCCGTGCATTCAATGATGGAAGGGCCCTGTAAGCTACAGGAAAGAATCATGTTACTCTTTCAGAGGCTATGATTTGCTGCTATAGAGATAAAACAGGAAGAACTCAGAAGAAAATAAGGGACATTTGAGGAATTTTAGTACATAAAATAGCATTTCTTCATATTAGATTGCTTTATATAAAAACAAGAGAAATCTAAACAAGCTATATACCATTTAAAACGATGAATGGGTGAAAACAATATAAAAACAGTAATCATTTGGTGCAAAGTAAAATATTGAATCTGCTTATGGGTAGTGGTGTAAGGCACTCCAGACCTGTGAAGAGCAGATTACTTGGATGAGAAGGGGTTCATTAGACTGGTTAGAATCCAACAGGAAGAAAGACACTCACCTAAGTAGCCAGGAAATCAGGGCAACTGAGGTCAAAGGGAACTGTCCAGGCCATGAGCCTGGGCATTTGAACTATACTGCCCCTGACTCTGACCTCTGGTCTTCCTTTGACTTAAACCTCACATCCCTATGCCATGGCTTATCTGCCCTTATTCCCAACCTGATTCTGATAGCCTGCTGTAATTCGCTCCACTTTCTGTTCACTCGATCTGTTCCACTTCAGATCCTGTTGATCATGTTTCTAATCACAGCCTGACTTTCTCCACTGTCCTTTCTGTTTCAGCATGTGCGCGTGTGCGCACACACACACACACACACACACACACACGAGTTAATCTCTTATGGTATTAAAAGCCTAGCTTCTTATCTTGACATGCTTTTTCATAACATCCCATGCAATGCTGAGTATATGTTTGGTTAGCTGCTTTAAAGAAATCCAACACAAAAGCATTTATCAGGTATTCTGTTTATGCTTCACAAACAATTTTTGCTTTCATATTTGAAGTCTGAATGCTTATAGCAATTGAACTAGGACTACCAGAGTCATAGATTGAATATTTCCTTGGGCATTTACTATAAGCTAGGCCTCAGGAAGCATACAGATTTGAGAATGTCCTCATATTTATAAGTTTGTTTTTAGAGTCAGCCAGTCAAAAACCTACTGAGTAAAGAATAGAGGCACGGTGGCTCATTCCTGTAATACCAGCACTTTGAGAGGCTGAGGCAGGTGGATTGCTTGAGCTCAAGAGTTCGAGACCAGTCTGGGTAGCATGGCAAAACCCCCATCTCTACAAAATACAAAAATTAACTGGGCATAATGATGCACATTTGTAGTCCCCGCACTCAGGAGGCTGAAGTGGAGGGATCGCTTGAGCCTGGGAGGTGGAGACTGCAGTGAGCTGAGATCACATCACTGCACTCTAGCCTGAGTGACACAGTGAGACCATGTCTCAAAAAAATTAAAATAAAATAAGGAATGAGTAACACAGTATTGTAGAAAGCTTAGTTGGTGTCTACAGACATTACCTGTATCCTGTATCACATGAATACGATGCAGTAGAAAGGTAGGTAAGCCCACTCAAAACATATTTTCCATTATTTATGTTTTCTGGACTAGAACACTTCACTGGTTCACACACAGGAAGGGAATGACTCCAAGAACCATTAGCAAGGCAGGATGATTCTTTATCACCAGCCAGAGTATATCCTTTATTACACCTAAAGAAGACAGAGGAAATTACAGGATATAATTTGCTTTATTTTGCATACTTTTATCTGTGCCAAAAACCTCTAAAAATATTAAGAATTTATACATATTGGAAAAGTTGATTTTTTCCTACTGTAATAATGCTTTTAAATTATTTTTTTTCAAGATTGAATACTGTACATCTTCCCCACAGAGATGTTCAATAGATTTAAGAATTTGGCATGCCTTCAGTTTGTGTCATGGGTTAGTAACTACAAACAGGGAATCCTTGGCTTGAGAGTGGTGTGGTCTAGTCTAAGTTTCTGAGACATCAAGAGTATTCATTAGCTAGGTGCATCCACTCTCAGGGTGCCTCAAGGGGGCACTGGAGGTCATAATAGATTATTGGTCAGGGGATTTAAGGATTCTAGATATTATTACCATTAAATTATTGGATTAAGATTTGTTCACACTATACATCATTCAATTAATTACATAATAATTCAAAAACGTCCTCTGGGATTACTTTCCCACCCCCTTTCTTCCAGTATTATATCACTACCAGCATGCCGTCAACATCTTCTACAATATAGTTTTAATTTTACAGACTTACCTATATGTCACTTTGCTGCCAAAGGTAAATTCTAACTCCTCAATGCAACCATTTTCTGGAATAGCTGGTTTATTACAGGAAACAGCTTAATGAAGGAAAAATAAACACATGGCTTTTTTGAGACTGCATGTGCAAAAATTTGAAATCTCAAGGAGCAGCTCCAGATCTTTTTTTGTTTGTTTCTTTGTTTTGTTTTTTTTTTTTTTTGGTGTGTATGTCAGGGGGGTCATGTTTAAACATGAGCCTATTAGCTCAGTTCAAATACAAAGAACACAGACATAACAGAACACTTTATATGTCTACACCTTACCTTTCTAGGACTGTCAAACATAATAAACACGGTAAATTTACTAAACATACCTTTACAATATGGTAATACATGATTCCATTCTCCAGACTCCAAACATGTGATTTTGGTTACTCCCATCAACTGGTATCCTTCCTGACACGAAAATGTGACTTCAGCACCTACTGTATAAATCTCACCAGAGGAGTGGCCATTTTCTGGATTTCCTGGAGCCTTACATTTTATAGGTTCTGGAAACAAACAGTTTTGGTGGAATAATAAGTGGCTTTCATATAATCATGCAATATCTCACAGCAAAAGAGTTCCACTATAGTTAAGAGAACTGTTAAAATTGCAAGAGAAAACCTCTTGAAGGGCCCAGAGACACGCTGGACATTAGACCAGAACATACATTTAATAAGCATTTAAGCAATAATATTTTGAAACAGCAATGCCTAACAACAAGATACATAATTTTTCTAGCCCCAAAGGTAGGCGTTCACTGGGGTAGTGATGTTGCTAGAGCCTTCATACCCACTTTTTCAGAGCAGTTGAGTTGGTGTCAAGCTGATGGAAAGGCTGTATAAAGCAGATTGAGGAACGTTTCCAGCCTCCCTTTCCAAATAGAGTGTGGGCTTTGGGCTCTCCCTATCTATAAATTCAAGGTTGGTCACTACTTCTATAATAGGAAGGAGAAAGGGCTAAAGCAAGGTTTGGGCCAGCGTTGATCAAGAAAAGTGAATATAATACTTTAATTCTCAAAAGGGGACGATATATTGCATCACTCTTTTCTTTTGGAGACAGAGTTTCACTCTTGTTACCCAGGCTGGAGTGCAATGGCACAATCTCAGCTCACCACAACCTCTGCCTCTTGGGTCAAGGGATTCAGCCTGCCTCAGCCTCCTGAGTAGCTGGGATTACAGGCATGTGCCACCATGCCTGGCTAATTTTGTATTTTTAGTAGAGATGGGGTTTCTCCATGTTGGTCTGGCTGATCTTGAACTCCCGACCTCAGGGAATCCGCCCACCTCAGCCTCTCAAAGTGCTGGCATTACAAGCTTGAGCCACTATGCCCAGCCACATCAATCTTTTCAAAGGCCATTTGGGCTATATAAGTTAAGGAGTTTAAATAAATTCTTAAAGTAAATGCAATTATGAGCTGATTTTGAGGAAAATAGCCAGAGGTAAACATAAAGCTATATGTCCAACGATGCTTATTAAGCTATTTTCCACAGTGGATATCACCTGATATTAACATAAGGAGAAAAATTACTTATGGAAAATCCATAAAGTGAATTATAAAACAGGAATTAAAATTCTTCTCTCAAACTATTTTGTGACATCAAAAAATGTGCCTGATATAATATTACATGAAATAACTAAAATAAAGAACTGTTTATATGGTGTATTTATATAGAGATCTTATTGTTTCCTGGGAGTTACTCCTCACAACAAATGAAGAAATACAACAATGGGTTGGGAAATGATCTAGTATTATCAAAGCTATTTCAAAATACTATAAGGCAAGATGTCTTGGGGAGGCAGATGTCTATTTTTTTTCAATGATATAATTTTGCGTGACCAAGGCAGAGGAAAGATATTGATAGTGAAGATGTGATGAAGCATCTTCCTTGCTCTAATTGAGGCAGAGAGGTCACCAACTGTATTTCTATATCCACTCTATTATTCTTGTACTATGTAGACATTTCAACATTCTGGCAGTATATTGGCTCTCAGTTTGATTTTTCAGAAACTGGGAAGTTGGGGGAGGCACAATGCTACTTCAAAGCACTTTTAGTTGTTACTGATGTGTCTTTTATAAGATCTTCATCTGTCTTGTCTGCCTACTTGTATGCCCTTTGAAGTTGAAACTATTATCTTACTTAAAAATAACAGACACTTAAAATATGTACTAAAATAAAAGAATGGAATTAGGAACTTCTAGTTATATATATATTAGTTACCTGCACAATTTTTCCCATCTCCTGTGTATGGTGGGATACATGAACATATGTAGGATCCATCTACATTCAGACAAGAAGCATGCTCACTACAATCTGATCCAACTGCACACTCGTCGACATCTAAAGTTTATAAATATTAAAGATAGTTTATAAATATTAAAGTTGATTCCTTTTCCTTATGTATCAAACATCTGTTTTTACTTTTAAATCATTACATATCACATAATGTACAACACTTCATATATTTGTATAAAATTTAAATATAACAGTCATAATCACATTGCAGATGTACAATAAAAGCTATTATTTTCTTAGTTTATAGGTGGGCAAGTATAAGGCAGGGATATAATAAATATACCCTTAATATAGAGGCTAATAAAAATGTAAAACATTTCTGGCACCTCTTCATACAACTGCTTTGTCACTATGGCTTTGTCAGAGCTTACTGAGATGAGATAAAGTTAACAAAGAAATGCCTCAAGAACCTCAGGAATTTGGGGTGATTGTTTTCTACAGAACTAGAATAAACTCATACAGTAATTGTCAACATTGATCTCACCAAGGCAGGATGGTGAAATGCCATTCCAGCTCCCATTATCTGTACAGAACATCCTTGAATCACCCAACAGATAGTAGCCACTGTTGCACTGGTAGGTTACTGTGCTGCCAGCAAGAAAGTCGTCGGCTGAATGGAAGCCATTCTCCAAAGGAGGTGGCATCCCACAGCTAATTCCTGTAAGGTGACCAGGAAGAAGACAATGGCACTAAGAGCAAAATACCTAAAGGACACTATTTATATCAAACTAGCAGTTAAGCATGACTTTTTCACTGCATGCAAATATCAGACTGAGGGTGTCCTAGGGATAGCAGCAGCCTGAACCCTCAGCATCTAGCACATTGCCTGACTCATACTAGGCAAGCAATTCATTTATTCAATAAACATTTACTAACTAGGTGCTGATAAAGTTTGGATATTTGTCCCTGCCCAAATCTCATGTTGAAATGTGATCCCCAGTGTTGGAGTTCAGGTCTTGTGGGAGGTGTTTGGGTCATAGAGGTAGATCCCTCATGGCTTGGTGCTGTCCTTGCAATATGAGTGAGTTCTCATGAGATCTGGTTGTTTAAGTGTATGTAGCTTAACTGTTCCTTCACTGTCTCTCTTGCTCCAACTCCCATCATGTGATGTGGCTATTCTTGATGGCTTCTGCCATGAGTAAAAGCTCCTTGAGGCCTCCCCCAGAACCTGAGTAGGTGTCGGCACCATGCTTCCTGTACAGCTGGCAGAACTGTGAGCCAATTAGATCTCTTTTCTGTATAAATTACCTAGTCTCAGGTATTTCTTTATAGCAATGCAAAATGGCCTAACATGTAGACACTGTTTTATGTGCTGGAGTTACAGCAGTGAGCCAAACAAATAAATCCCTGCCTTATGGAGTTTATTATCTAGTGGGGCAGATAGGCAAAAAAAGAAAAACAGGTGAATATATCAGGTGGTAACAGGTGCTTATCTAAAATAGCAGTCTTGCCTCCACCCAACCCTCTCTCACTTTTGTTGTTTGTTTTGTTTTGTTTTTAGATAGGGTTTAGCTCTGTTGCCTAAGCTGGAGTGCAGCGGTAAAATCTCAACTCACTGCAACCTCTGCCTCCTGTGCTCAGCAATCCTTCCATTTCAGCCTCCTGAGTAGCTGGAATTACCAGCATACACTGCCACACCTGGGTAATTTTTGTGGCGACAGCATTTCATCATGTTGCCCAGGCTGGTCTTGAACTCCTGGGCTCAAGTGATCCACCCACCTTGGCCTCCCAAAGTGCTTGGATTACAGGTGTGAGCCACCATGCCTGGCTACACTTTGTATTTTCCTAACCCCTTTTATTTTTCCTCATAGTTCTTACTTCCAGCCCTTACCTTTATTATTTACTATAAATAAATATTATATTTACTTATTTATATTTCCGTCTCTCCTATTAGAATGTAAACTACATAAGAATAGGGGCTTTTCCCCACCAACTGCTGCATCTCCAGGACCTAGATCAGTGCCTAGCACATAGTGGTGCTTTAAAAGTCACTGAATAAATGAATGAATGGATGCACTCAACTGAAGATATCTCCTCCTGTTTTCCCACCCAGCAATGATCCATCTCTCTCTGGGCTTCCACCGATAGGGTGTGTCTTTCCATCACTTTCAGTTCCTTGCGTCACCTCAGATGCATCCATAAATGGTCCCTTTGAATCCTAATCACCCATTTCCTTCATGATGCCCAGCACAGTTCATTAAACAAAGAGGGTTCAATGAATATTTGTTATATTTGTTACTGTGAAGCATTCAGCCTTTGTCTAGCATTCCTGAAAAGAGTTATGCTCTCAATATTTTTCAAAAGTCACTGAAATGGCTTTAAGAAAGGCAGCTCACGTTCACAGTGAGGAAGTGGTTGTGTCCACTGTCCCTGATTCAGACAGTACTGCACAGGGTTCCCGACCAGCTGGAAGCCTGGATCACAGAACAGACTGATTTTGGAGCCTGGCTTTAAATCTGCTGATGTAGTTCTCAGATGAGGTACTGACCCTCCTAAGGGTGGGCAATCTGAGGGTAAAGAACACAGGTGCAGAGCTTATCAGCAACATAGTGGCAGCATGACCAACGTCAATAGTTCCAAACTATATTCCATATCAGCATTTGAGAACCACCTTACTGATATGAAAACAAGTTAACATGTTACCAGATCACTGGCAAGCAAAATTAATAATAAAGAAAAAGCATTTGAGACAATAACTCTCCCTCTTTCAAAATATTTTAGGAACATTAGCAAAATGTTTTTGTAAGTTATCAAAAGCCATAAATTCTAGGACATTCTAAGAAACTCACTTAAATAAATTTTATGATGCAGTTTTAATCATTCAGTTTTAGTGTGCAGACTGCAACATCCATTGCTTTTCTCCCTGTGCTACCTGTTCCTAGACAGCTTCTAAAAACTATAGTACCAAAAGAGCACCCCATCTCAAACGGGCGTAGTGTGATGGTGAGTATTGAAAAAAATAACCTCATTTCTTCCCTAATCTTATTTTCCTGATTTTATTTTACTTTCATCCCAATTTCCTCCCTAATTATGTCTTGTCATACAGAATACAATTTAGCATTAAAAAATAACAAATCCTTTGGATGAAAATAGGATAAATATGAATTACTAGTTACAAAAAGTTGATTGACAGACACATACAATTTGACCAATAGTCAATTTTTGAATTGTCTCCTTTTGCTAGACAGTTCCAGAGTAGTCAAGAGATAGTAGAGTCTATGGAAGAAGGACATTCTCACCAGAACAAAATATGCTCTTAGAATCAATCTTCACTTTCCCCACAATTCCCGACAAGAAATCAGGCCATGCTAACACATTTCCTCTACTGAGTTCCTCTGGGCAGGAGGTAGCCAATGACTTCACCTGAAAGTTTAATAACAATTTAGATAAGCCTTACTTGTTCCATTAAGATGGAGTTATTATACATTAATTTAGTCCTATTGAAAACATTCGTAGATATTTTACAGGTAGGGGTGGAGGGAAGCAGGTATGATTTCAGGCGCAGCAGGAAAATTCTCTTCCATTTCCCTCTCCCCTAGCTCTATCATTCCCTCTCCCAGCTACGTCTTCCACTAGACTCATTGTTGCCTGAAATTTTGAAACCCTACACCTAGAATTCCCTATGTAAAGCCAGGTAGTTTGTTAAGGGGTTGTAGAGACTCTCTCCTTCTTCATTCTATGTCTTTGATCTGTGGCACAGAATTGAGGAAGCTGAGGCTTAAAGAAGTCTGGCCTCTGTAGTAATAAGAGCGAACATTTTTTAAGCCCTTACTATGGGCCAAATAATACCACAAATGTATACAGAGTATTTTGTTCAGTCTTGTCAAAACTCTGCTATGTAGTTCTATTTATGTATCTTTTATAGATAAGAAAATTGAAACTTAGTGAGACAGAATAACGTGTTCAAAATCATCACAGTGAGTTTGGGGTAAAATTGGGATTTAAACCCCAGCTGTTTGACTCCAGGCTGGTTTTAGCCACTAGATTATCTGCTGCTCTTTATGGAAGATCTTGTGCCAGGCTTAAATTTCTGCATTTTAGTTAGAGGAATTTGAAGCATTATTCTTTATGATTTTCTCCTGCTCCCTTGGGTGATATTTTTAAATTTTATTGGAAATTAATATTTTATAAAATTATAAGATTTTGCAAAGTGATGTTTTCCAATAAAATTTAAGAACAAATAAAACATTAATTTGCAAAATCTTATACTTTTGCAAAATAATTTTTTATATTTATTTAAAATCTTATAATTTTGCAAAATATTAATTTCCAATAAAATTTAAGAATATCACCAAGAAATTAAAAAGCATATTCACTCAAAATTACTGTAACTTCTGCCTAACTTCATCCATAACCACAGCATCAAATGATACTGGTGATAAATTCTGATAACCAAGAGCTTACAATAAGATATGTCATCATTAGGCTGTTCACATTTTTACTAGGTTTGTACCTTTGCATCTCATTACTGTCATACACTGAAAATGGAATTGACCTGCTGTGGAGTCAGGACATAGTCCCAGAGGTTGAGCTGGCTTATGGAGCCCACAAAAGACTCAGCTGGGCTGAATCCCTCTCCTTTTTGGTCTTGCTCTTGCCCCAGAACTAATGCACCACCACCTGAAGAGAGAGAAAGAGAAAGAAAAGGAGGAAAACTGGCCTGACGGCCTTTATTCCTAAAATCTCAATTTAATGTAAGCATGACTGATACAAATATATGAAAGAAAATTACCGAAAAGCAAAATTCTGTAAATTCACTGCAGGTTTTATCAATTAGGACAAATTCAATGTTTTATATAGCAACTTAAAAATAGGATGTAGGATGTTGATGTATAAACATGTAACTAAAGAACTATATTCCATACATATATATGCATATAATATTTTATGTTGACAAATTAGATAAATGCTATTTTGCTTACTTTCTCGTAGAAAATCACCCTCCATGGAAGTAGCTGCTCTTTACTTTTCTTATTCCTAAAGCTATAATGATATAATTTCTATCATCAAATCCAGGGAACTTTCTAAAGTTGCCAATGGTCTCCTAATTACCAAATTCAATAGAAATTTCAGTATTCATCCCTGTGACTTCTCTGTATCATCTGTTTCTGTTAAGCATTTCATCCTATTCAACTTGCCTTCCTGGGTGTGCTGGACAATCTGTGTCTGCACTGCCAGACCTACCCCACTACGCTTCTCCACTCGGCTTTGTTCCCCAAAGGTTGTCCCCATGAGCTGCATCACCTGGCTTCCTTGTCCTCTGGCTTCTCTTCATTCCTGGCCAATGAAGAGCCAGCATGAGATAAGAAAGTGGGGTGAGAGAGAACTTGAATCTCCTGTATCCCTTCCTGCCAGGCAACTAACTGCAAGTGGCTTTTTCTTCCACTTCTGAAAAGATTGGAGGATTCTCTCCAGCACTATAGGTTCCTAAATTCTGGCAACAATGCCTAACCCTTGTCACTTCAGGCCCATTCCTTACAACCATCTGTTGTTGCTAGTCATGTGTATTTTACTGTCATATTTTGGTCTTCTTAACTATGCTCATACCTTTGAAAACAGCCCTTCATTAAACTCACTTCAGTAACCCCTTTTATGGGCTACCTGTTTCCTGCCAGGAGCCTGACTTGTTTGTACTGCACCTGATTTCTATCAGGGCATCTGCTCCTGGTTTTCTTTGAATCTTTCTGCTCATTCTCAGTCTCCCTTCTCTTCCCGCCTCTTAGAAATGGTCCCAAGATTCCACCCCATGACTTTCTTCCTTTAACTACTCTTTCTTTTTAAATTTCAATAGTTTTTGGGGAACAGGTGGTT
>CAUYQU010021518.1:0-63929 GCA_963574635.1 Cheracebus regulus
GACAGGACAATGTGTCCAGTTTCTGTATGTAATTTATGACTTTGTTTACCCACTATTGGGTCCTGTGCCCGTTCTTGTGACTGTGCAAATATAATAGGTTTCTGCCTCTCTGGTGCCTTGCAAAGGTCAGTAACTTTTAACTATAGGTTTCCCCACCCCGATACTAAGACCCACCTGGGTGACTTGCTTGTACCTGATTATGTATCTGATTTTACTATTGTTCTTACGTGCTGCTTTCATGTATAAGATTAATGGTATCTGCTGCCTGAGCTTGTATTCCAAGGGCTTTCTGTCCCCTTTCATGTATAAGACAATGGTGTTTGTTTCTGTAATTACTATGGTATTTGTTTCTAGGCAAAAGATATACATACTAACTATGTGCACAATAAAGTTGCTGTTTAGGCATTGCTGTTTAAGCATTGCTTACTCAGTCCTCCAGACCCCACTTGCCTGTCTTCTCTTTTTTCCATGCACTCCCCTATTCAGGTTGGGACTCTCTCGCTGGCCAGGAGTCCCCGGCAGATGTGTCGGCCTCTCGGGAACCCAGAGTTATAGAAATTAAGACTGTGGTATTGGTGGAGAGACAGTGTCATAGAACAATGAAGCAGAACCCCAAACCCAGAAATAGACCCATACAAATATGCCCAACTGATTTTTGTCAAAGGTGCAAAATAAATTAAATGAAGGGGGAAAAAGCCCCTAAAACAAATGATGTTGGAGCAATTAAAAAGCCATAGGCAATGCTCCCCCCCCAAAAAACAAAAACATTTTAAAAACCAACCTGAATTTATGTCTCATATATTACACAAAGAGTAATTGAAAATGTATCACAAAATTAAATGTAAAACATAAGACTATAAAGCTTTTAGAAAAAAAATACATAGGAGAAAGTCTCTGGACTCTAAGGGGAAGGCAAAGAATTCTTAGACGTATAAAGAAAAAAATGGCTAAATCATTTGGTCAAAATTTAAAATTTTGGTGAGCAAACCTTGGTTAGAAAATATTTGAAACTATGTACCTGACAAAATATGTATCTAGAATATATAAAGCTATTAAAATTCGATGGTTAAAAAAGCAAGGAATCTGGCCAGGTGTGGTGGTCCACACCTGTAAATCCAGCACTTTGGAAGACTGAGGTGGGAGGATTGCTTAAGTCCAGGAGTTTGAGACCAGCCTGGGCAACATGACAAGACTCTATCTCTATTTTAAAAATGAAAATGTTAAAAAAAAATTTTTAAACCAATGAATCCAATTAAAACATGAGATAGGCAAAAAATATGAAGAGACATTTCACCAAAGAAGTATACAGATGGCAGATAAAAATAAGATGCTCAAATCATTAGTCATTAGAGAAATGCCAAAAATCACAGTGAGCTAACACTAAGCACCTATCAGAATGACTTAAGAGAAAATAGTGACAACACCAAATGTTGGCAAGAATGACTAGGAATTGTAACACTCATACATCATTGGTGGGAATGAAAAATGGTACAACTACTCTGAAAATAGTTTAACAGGTTCTTTAAAAACTAAACATGCAAATACTTTCCAGCCCAACAATTTTATTCTTGGATATTTATTCTAGAGAAATGAAGACATGAGTTTACACAAAAACTTGTACTTTGATAATTTTGGTAGCTTCATTTGTAATAGCCAAAAACTGGAAATAACCCAGATATCCTTCAACAGGTCTATGTGGTAAAGCAAACTGGTACATCCACATCATGAAATATTACTCAGCAATAAAAAGAAAGTGTTGATACACACAACAACCTATAGTAATCACCAGAGAATTGTACTGAGTGGGACAAAAATGTCAAAAAATTATATACTGATTATTACATTTATGTAACATTTTTTTTCAATTGTGACAGAGTCGTGCTCTGTCACCGAGGCAAGAGTGTTGGAGTGCAGTGGCACAATCTCAGCTCACTGCAACGTCTGCCTCCCGGGTTCAAGTGATTCTCCTGCATCAGCCTCTCCAGTAGCAGGGACTACAGGTGCGTGTCACCACATCCAGGTAGTTTTTGTATTTGTAGTAGAGATGGCGTTTTGCCATGAAGGCCAGGTTGGTCTTGAACTCCTGATTTCAGGTAATCCACCTGCCTCAGCCTCTCAAAGTGTTGCAATTACAGGCATGAGCCACCATGCCTAGCCATTTATTTAACATTTTTAAAATGACAAAATTATAAAACTGGAGAACAGATTAGTGGTTGCCAGAGCTTGAGGAAGCGGTCAATGGGAGAGAATTAAGGGTGGCTATAAAAGGGCAACCTGAGGGATATTTGTGGCTGTGGAAGTGCTCTGTATCTTGATTGTATCATGTCTATATTCTGGTTATGATAATGCTCTATATTGTATTCCTAAGATGCTACCACTGAAGGGAACTGGGTAGGTAAAGTGTATACTGGACCTCTTTTTTATTTTTTACTCTATGCTAGTCTACAGCCATGTCACAACAAAAGATTTAATTTTAAGATACAATTTTTAAAAACAGGCAAGATATTTGGACATTTACCAAGAAACCATAAGAGTGACAGAACAGAAACACTATGCGGCAGACCTGGGGAGGGAGCAATAAAAGATAAGGAAGAAGGTGAAGCTTCCAAAAATCAAGAAAACTCCATGGGCAATATTGATGTTTACACATATATATATATATAACATATATGTTATATATGTATAATACATATATAATATGTAAGATCACAGTAGTATATATATATACTATATATATATAATATATATTATATATTATATATATACTACTATATAGTATATTATATATTATATAATAATATATAATGCATATATTATATATAAGATATATATTATATATGTAAATTTTATATGTATATGTATATGTGTGTGTGTATATATATATATATATATATATATATATATATATATATTCCAACACTCTTGCCTGGGAGACCGAGTGAGACTCTGTAACAATTGAAGAAAAATGTTACATAAATGTAATAATCAGTATATAAATTTTTGGCATTTTTTTTCCACTCAGTACAATTCTCTGGTGATTACTATAGGTTGTTGTGTGTATCAACATTTTCTTTTTATTGCTGAGTAGTATTTCATGGTGTGGATGAGTTTGTTTTACCACATAGACCTGTTGAAGGATATCTGGGTCATATATATATGTATATATATATATATGACAGTCAACTACTTGCTGAGGCAAAATTAACAGACTCAGATCCACTAGCTGTGACCTACTAAAAGATTTCATCCTGAGAGAAGGAAGGATAGAAAGTTAAGCTTAAATTGATAAGCACTCTTTCTCCACAATATGGTTTACATACTTCAATATAAGACATTTCGAGTGAGACCCTATCTGAACCTTCTCGTTTAACTTTAGTGCAGTATCCTGTGATTTTTCTCACATGTCATTTATTCTGCAGTTCTAAATATGTGGACTGAAAATTGATGGTAGTTGGGAATCCTGCCTCTTTTGCTTCTTATTTGGGTGGTGTTAAACAACTGCAACAAAGCAGAATTAATGGACAAACTGATGACTTTTTCTCCAGTCCCTGCTGTTGCCTCTCTGTATTTCACACTATTTAATGCTTACTCCACCATTAAATTGCTACAGTCCTAATATGATACTGATGGCTAATTTTTACTGAATACTTACTGCATGCCAGACACATGCTAGGCACTATTATGTATGAACTATTTATACATTTGTAAACTCCTTAATAAGTACCATTTAATATTTATTAACTTTATAACAATCCTACAGTTTAGATTTTGTTATTATCATAATTTTACAAATGAGATACAGAAAGATGTATTAGTTTACTCTAGGTAATCCCTGTACTACAAAATAGTATAGTGAAGCCAGGACACAAATTTAAGTGATTTTTAACTCTAGAGCTTATACTTTTAACCACAGTGCTTTTAAATTTTATTATTAATTTTTAGAGACAAGGTCTTGCTCTATTCCCCAGGCCAGAGTGCAGTGGTGCAAACATGGTTTACTGCAGCCTCTACTTCCTGTAATCAAGAGATCCTCCCACCTCAACCTCCTGACTTGTTGGGACTACAGATATGCACCACCATGCCCAGCTAATTTTTAAATTGTTTTAAAGAGAGAAAGCCTCACTATGTTGCCCAGGCTGGTCTTGAGCTTCTAGCCTCTAGCCATCCTCCCTCCTTGGCCTCCCAAAGCACTGGCATCACAAGTGAGAGCCACCATGCCTGGCCTTAACCACTGTGATTTATGGCCGTTCATGAAACTGTATTATATAGTAACATATATGAGAGGTCTCTAAAAGCTGTGTGATAGAAATTTAAGACGTGACAGATTCTAACTAGTTTTGCCTTGCATTTTAATACAGCCAGGCAATTGAATTCAGGTTAATGGTAGCTGGGCAAAGTGATATACATCACTTTCAGGGTTAACCCATAAAGCCTTCCTACCATGATCTTCCATTTGCTTCTCTATTCTTTAACTGAATGGAAAGCACTTCAAGGACATAGAGGAGGGCAGAGCTATAAGATGGAAGGAGTTTGAATCCCTGCATTGCTGCTGAGAGAAGAGCTACCTAACTAGGAACATCCACATCGGACTGTTGCTTGAACAATAAATAAAACTTTTATTATTTTAAACCATTTAAATTTTTAAATGCTTACTCCACCATTGTCTTACTTTGTCATGCCTTATATTTGCATCTCACAGCTTTTAGAGATCTCTCATATATGTTACTATATAATACAGTTTCATGAAAGGCCATAAAGCACAGTGGTCAAGGCCAGGCATGGGCTCTCACCTTCGATGCCAGTGCTTTGGGAGGCCAAGCTTGAGTAAACACAAGATGTTAGTACTATTATTACTGTCTGAATTATCTTCTGTCTTTAGCTCTTTTTCTTTTCTCATATAGAACCAAGTCCTTAATTCTCCAAGATTTTGTTTACAGCCCTCTTTATTTTCTTTACTCAATCATCTGCTCAGCAATTTTATATTCAGTGATCTGTTCCTTGTGAATAAGTCCCAAGTTTCTTCTTTCTTCCTCTCACTTACTTATTTTTAATTTTTAAATAATTGTTATTGTGTATATTTGAGGTTTGCAACACGATGTTATGGAATACATATACCTATAGAAACGTAGATAATGCAATGGATGTTACAGTGAAGCAGATTAACATATCTATTATCTCACATAGTTACTTCTTTTTGTGACAATAACAGCTAAAATCTAGTTATTTAACAAAAATCCCTAACACAGTACAGTTTCATTAACTTGGTCCTTGGGTTGTACCTTATATCTCTCATTACTTTTTCAGAAGGATAATATTTTTGTGTCATTTGGTCACCTCTATCTAGGTGTCCTTTTCCTCGTCCTTCAGACTAGTTATGACTAAACCTAACTTGTCCTCTCTAATCTGGACCCTGATGTCCCTACTTCTGTATGTCCAGACTGGGAGCATAATATTGAATTTATCTTTGATTCTTTTCTCTCCTCCCTCTCCCTCCTCACAATTCAATCAATTGTCCTAATGTTCTCCCACTATAGCCCCTCTCTTTTCTGTCCTCTCTTTTTCTTTTCTATTGTCACTGTTATTTTCTGCATTGCATAACCTCTCTTCAACTCTTTAACATCTTCGTAACTGGAATTTGAATTCAAATGGGCTTCACTTCAGTCTCTTTCTTTCCCCCATAATCAAAGCTCTAATCAAATCATGCTAAAGTCAAGAATGGCTATTAACTGCCATAATAATTTTAAATGTCGAAATTTAACATTCAAAATCATCTAAACAATAATAATAAAAATAGTTCTTAGCTTTATATCATTCCCCTATACTTCAATAGATGCTTTATGTGCCAGCTAAGCAGTACAGCATTAAACCTGAACAGCCTTGGGCATTTTCAACTACACAGCTACCTGGAAGTTTTTGTTCTTTTTTTCTTTCACAAAATCTCGCTGTGATTCCACTTTGTTCTTGAACTCCTGGCCGTAAGCAATCCTCCCACCTTAGCCTCCCAAAGTGCTAGGATTACAGACATAAGCCACCATGCCTGGCCTCTTTTTTTTTCTTCTTCTTTTTTTAAGTGTTGAACATTTTATTAACATTACATTCTAAAAGCTTTATATTTATGATACACTAAGATATAGGACTGCTGCTTATAATAGCAGTTATCTTGGCTTATCAAAATAGTGCTGTTTTGTCAAGGCCTATCTCAAACGCCGCTTCTTTCAGGAAGCCCTTTTAAGAAACATTTTCTATTATGAAATAAATTAAATGTATAAAGACATGAACGAAATTGTGTAATGAACCCCCATGTGCCCATTATATAACTTCAGTAATGATGAACTCATATTGTCTCAATTCACCCCAATCACTGCCTTCTTCATCAGGTTCTAAACTGAATACAATCACTCCCTTCTCTTTGCATCTCTCTTGCAGCACTAGAATTGCTATAAGCATTTTATACCTATTTCCATACATTTGTACTCTCTCCTAGATGTAAAGTCCCTTGAAGGTAAGGTCTCTGGTGTTGCTGCCTTCAGCACCTGTCCAGCACTGAGGCTAATAGACAAAAAACAAAACAAAACAAAACAAAACAAAACAAAACAAAACAAAACAAAAAAAAACCCTTTTTTGAATTTGAATTGAAATACCTGATGCTATTTTAAAAGGAGTTATTTTTTCCAAAGTTAATGATCAGATCTTTTGAAAAAAAATTATCTGTATACAAAGCCAATATGAGCTTTTAAAAATTTTTCTGAGAAGAAGATCCATGTGCTTCTTTAGTAATCCAATGCCCTGTTTGGATTATCTTAATAATCACTCAATTCTATGCTGAGCGTTAGCTCAGGGTGACATTGGATAAATCATGTGAAATTAGCATAGTGAATATATTCTCCTTGCCTGTTTCCTTATTAGCAAACTATATATTCCCATTCTAGTTCACAAAAGAATTACGAGATTAAATAGGGTAGTCACCTATTGATTATACAGGTTATGAACCATTGAGAATTTCTTTTGTGCCCTATCTAGATCTGTTGTCCAATTTTATGTTTTTTATATTTACTAGTTCTCCTCTCAGAGTATGATGCAAAGGAAAAAAGAGGACACAAAGCTTAAATTATGTAGCACTGAGGGTCAGCAAAAATTTGGCTGTGTAGAAAATTTAAGCAATTAACTAAAATGAAGATCATCTGTCCTTGATTAACATGAATGATAAAGAATCATCTGTGTAGCATTTTCTGTTCCTTAGAGAAACTCTTTATTAGTGGTTGTTAGTGTTTGTGTATCTGTATGTCTTTGCGTGTGTGGGTGTGTGTGAGTGTGTGCGTGCGCGCACGCACATGCATGCATGTGTGCACTCACTTTATCATGGACAGCCTTTTTCTTCAAATTTAATATTTTATTGATTCAAGAATTTCATCAAAAAATAAGAATTTCATCACACCTTAAAAGAATATAAAGAATTGAAAATATGAATTTCATGAAACTATTTGCCATGTTTCTATGATAATTTCTAATGTTGAGAATAAAATTTTGAATTCTTTAGTTTCTATTATGCTTATGCACACCTTGAAGTGAAATACTAAATCCAGCATTAAACTAAAAATGGGATTACAGAAAAGACTATGCAAAATACTCTATCTAATATATAGTCAACTAATCTTTGACAAAGACTCCAGGAATATACAATGGGGGAAAGAATAGTCTCATTAATAAATGGTATTAGGAAAACTGGATATGCTGATGCAAAAAAAAAAAAAAAATGAAAATCAATAGATCAATCAATCAGATCCTTGTGTTACACCATACACGAAATCAACTCAAGACAGATTAAAGATTTAAATATAAGACCTGTGCTTTGGGTTTATTTTTGCTTTTGGGTTTATTTCTTTGATATGACACCCAGAGCACAGGCAACAAAAGCAAAAATAAACAAATGGGGTTACATCAACTAGAAAGTTTCTTCACAGCATAGGAAACAATTAGCAAAATGAAATATATATGGAATGGGATAAAATATTTGCAAACCACATAGCCATAAAGAGGGTTAATGTCCAAAATACATGAGGAACTCGCACAACTTAACAGCAGAAAAAACAAAGAACCTGAGTTAAAAATGGGCTGAGTTGCTCATGCCTATAATGCAAACAGTTTAGGAGGCTGAGGAGGGAGGACTGCTTGAGGCTGATATCAAAACCAGCCTGGGAAACATAGTGAGATCCTGTATCTGCCAAAAATTAAAAAATTAGCTGGGCATGGTTCTATGTGCCTGTAGTCTTAGCTACTCATGAGGCAGATTACTTGAGGCTAGGCATTTGAAGCTGCAGTGATCTATGATCACACCACTACACTAAAGCCGGGGTGAGAGATAAGACCCTGTCGCTAAAAAATTATAAATAAAAACCAAAAATTAAAAATAAAATTAAAATGGGAAAAAGATCTGAATGTACATTTTCCCAGTGAAAACATAAAAATGACCAAGAGGTATATGAAAAGGTGCTCAATATCTTAAATTATCGGGCAAATGAAAATCAAAGCCACAATGAGATATCAACTCACACCTGTTATAATGACTAACAAGTGTGGTTAGGGTGTAGAGAAAAGAAAACCCTCATACACAATTAGTAGAAATGTAAATTAGTACAGCTATTATGGAAAACAGTACAGAGGTTTCTAAAAAAATTAAAAATAGAACTACCATATGATTCAGCAATCTCACTACTGAATATATATCCAAAGAAAAATGAAATTGATATGTTGAAGATATAGTTGCACTCCCATGTTCACTGTAGGATCACTCACAAGCAAAGATATGGAATCTAAGTGTCCATCAACTGATGAATCAATAAAGAAAATGTGACACACACACACACAAAGCACACATAATATTATTCACCCTTAAAAAAGAAGGAAATTCTGATATTTGTGACAACATTGAAGAACCTGGGAGACATTATGGTAAGTAAAATAAGCCACATACAGAAAGACAATTACTTCATGATCTCACCTACATATCAAATCTAAAAAAGTCACACTCATAGAAACAGAGAGTAGAAGGGTGGTTACCAGTGGTTAGGGGGAGTGAGAAATGGCAAGATGTTGGTTAAAGAGTATAAACTTGCAGTTATAATGTTAACAAGTTCTGGAGATCTAATGTATAGCATGCAACTATAGTTAATAGTAATGTATACTTAAAATTTGCTAAGAGAGATCTCAAGTATTTTCATCATACACACAAAGAGATAACTATGTGAGGCAATAGCTATGCTTGTTGGGGTCCGTGAGATCGGCACGTCTGCTGGGGGTCTCTTGACCAGCAAGAGGGTCCTAATACCTGGAAGAGAGAGCGCGTGGAAGAAAAGAGAGATAGAGAAAAATGGGTCTGGAGGTCTGAAACGAGCTGTGCTCAGATCAGCGATTTATTCTTTGTGCTTATATGTGTTTTTTCATACAGTGACTGTCGTAGGTCCCATTACAAAAGTTTTATCAGGAGGGAACAGAAAATTACAAAGTAAGCATGGGAGGGGGTAGCATACAGGTTTATCTAAAGATCGCTGAACCCAAAACAAACAAAAGATTCTTACCCTATAAAGATTCTTATCCTCTTATCAATGACTACAGTTACGGTAAATAACATCAAGGCGAGCTGATAATTTGAGGGGTTGCATTTTTTTAGTAACATGGGGGCGATCACAGGATTTAGTGAATGCAGGTAAACAGAGTCATAAAACCAGCCCAAAACGGGAACTTCAAGAGACAATAGTCTCGTAAATAGTCACGCAGGCCTCACCCAGACATGCCATTAGCTCAGTGGATCAAGAATAGGCTTCTGCAAACCCAGGCCTCTATCACTTCCTTCTTTTTTCCTCAGCTCGACTGCCCTCAGCGGGGGGAGAATAGACCCCTCCATGTCTCCACGCTGGTGGAGTGATCCCCATACTAAGAGTACAGGAAGAATACATTAAAAACTCCAAGCAAGGGGTGGGAGATCTAAGATGGAGATTCAAGTGTTTATAGTATACATCACACAGTATACAGCCAAGCATTTTTGGCCCACTTCCTGCTTTAGGATAAAGAAGGCATTATTTTTCCCATTTGACAATTGAGAATCTTGAGGCTCAGAAATGTTAAATAACTTACAAAGGTTATACAACAAGAAAGAAAGAAAACTACTAGTAGAGCCTTGTTCTCTTACCTTCCATTTAGCACTCTTTCCCAGATGCCATGTTGATAGCACTGCCTAAAATTTGTCTATTTCTGTGCTTTTGCCATTGTTTTGATATAAGGTGCACTGGGTCAAGATAACCATGATACTCCATTTGTGACATCCAGTCTATTTTTATTTGGTTTCCATGTGTGACTGCATGTATATGTTCTTTTTTCTCCATACCACATTTCATTTCCAACCTCCTCCCCAGGACAAACATTGTGTTTTAGGTATAACTTTTTTTTATTTGAGTGGTGTCCTTTCGAAGTGTGAATTGCTTTCTGTTTGTGAATTATAATTTTTGTAAAATACTTTCTGTTAGATATTTCGTTTTTCATCCTGTTTTCTCACTAAGGATTATTATTTGTTAGGATCCTTCCATATTGCTATACTCTATGACTTCTCACTTCATAGTGTGTATATGTTGAATCTCCATGTGAAATGGGAAAAGCAAATTGCTAAGCTATTTGTTTCCTTGCCAGGCAGCCCCTTTGTTAGGTGCATTTGTATAGGCACAAGCTATGCATCTGTACACATGTGTGATGAAGGCCGTGGTTGTGTATCCAGCAAATTTTGCCTGTTTCCCATTGATGGAAACTCAGGTTACTTCCAGCTTTCACCATTACCAAGAGCACTGTAACGAATAGCCTTGTATATTTTTCTTATGGACCTGTGTGAAAGTTTCCCTGGGATAAATGCCAATTGTAGAATTGCTATGTCAAAGGGTATGCATATACTTAATTTGGCTAAGTAGTAACAGGTGGATAGGCAGATTGCTGCTGCTGTCTACCCCACCACCAGTGGAACACCAAGGCTTCTATGTCACCATATCTACATGGTTGGTTCCTTTTATATTTCATATATTCTTGCCTTGTTTCTCTAGCTGTAGTGGAGGAAGAGACCATGTCTCATACATTTTAAATGGCTCACATTAGAAATCCTAGGAGTTATTAAACTAGCAGTGAAGATACTTTGATCTTGGCAAGTGAACGTCAACCAACTTTCAAAGTGTTTCAAATTAATCATGTGTCTTTCGAGGTATAACTGTTGTTTAATTTGTGTTTTTAGAGTTAAACAGTGTTCTCAATCAAACCCAAATTAGAGTTGTTTTGCTTTGGTTTGCTTTAATCTGTTTTTTTTCTTTCTTTCTTTCACCCAATTAAATATAATGATTTAATTTTACCCATTATTTGCTTTTAAAACTAAGAATAAAAATGTTGAAAACAACATCATGCTTATAAACCTGTCAAGTATAAATGTCATAAATCATGAGGATTTACTGTTATATTTTGGGGAGTTGGCATAATAGAAATCATGATGCTCTTCTGATAGAATTTGTCATCACTTTGAACCCAGATGTCTGAATTTTACAGTAAAGGACTCTGAATAAGGAAATTCTTCCCATTGATCGGATAATGTCAAATATATCTTAAGGAAGGAATATTCAAATATGCATCATTTAAATGTGCTCTTAGATATTTTAATCTATTCATTTAATTTGTTCTTTACTGTTTTGCTTCCCCAATAGAATAAATAACAATAGTCTAACTTCAGCCAGCTTCAGAAATGTATTCAGCCATATTATCATGAAATATGTAATGCTCATGAGTGACACTGCCTAGTACACTCACTGTGTCATTGGGATTACCCTTTCTCCAAGCTCACATGATAAAATCTCATTTCAGGTGCAAATCAAGAGTCATGCTTCCTTTGTCCTTTACAATAATCCTGGGTAAATAGCAGGAACTCAGTAAATACACACCAACTAACTTATAAGTAACTTTTAAAATATGAAATCTTTTATTCTTTGACTCTGTACAGAAACTATTTTTCTTCAACTTTATATGGATACCAGATATTTATTAAATGTTTTGCTGTATCTCAGTCTTGCACTTGTATGTGCACACACTACTTTTATGCCAGCTGTTTTCTTGTTTTCCTCATTCAGCTATTTATATAGGTAAGTAATTAAAACTGAGAATGATAGATTAGCTGTATTCTATTTTCTGACGATTTATTATAACAGTCTATTTAGCTTTCATCCCTTCCCAAACACACACACACACACACACACACACACACACACACACACACACACACACGGAGAGAGAGAGGGAGAGAGAGAGAGAGAGCCTGAATGAAGTATTCTCTCACTTTCTTCTCTTTTAAATATAATTAATTTTAGTAACCGTTGTGGGATGGAGACAGGGCAGATCTGAGATGAAAACAAAAATTGAGCAAAACAGCAAAAAAAAAATTGTTTGTATACAGTGAGCACCTCATTCCAAATTATTTGTTCAATGCTATTGACATAAACTTTCCTGTGCTCTAAATAATCAATGACATCACATCCTCTTGACTGTGCTGTTGCTTACTTGGCCATGGATGTCCTGAAGTAGGTGACAATAAAATGTATTACTGAAATTGGGGCAGGCTTTTGGCTTTGTTAATAATTTTGTTGACAACAGGGATGAAACAAGACATATGCTTATCCTGCCCTCACGAAGCATCAGGATGAGTTGCTTTAAATTCCATGATAACTTGAAGGATCAGAAAGCCTCTTACACTTGACCCAGAAACATTGTAGAACACCTGTAAAGAGACCAAGATAGTTAAAAAAAAAATTCAACTAGAAGTAGTTAAACCTATATGATTCTGAACCAAGGAACAAAATGATGAGTCTGAGGCAGGGAGAATTCCAACATAGAATTCCTAATCCATATGAGACTGTATCTCATCAAGCAGAACTTGTGAGTTTTAAAATGAAATTTTGGAAGAAATGAATCATCACAATTGCAATGGCCATTTTTGTTACCATCCTGGTTTCCCTGATCTCTATATATTGGCATTCCCTGGATGCAGTCCTTGGTGTCTTAGATCTGTGGTCTTCCCTTTTTATACTTAGCCTTTTTTTTTTTTTAAGACAGAGTCTTGCTCTGTCACCCAGGCTGGAGTGCAGTGGTGCAATCTTGGCTCACTGTAACCTCCACCTCCTGGGTTCAAGCGATTCTCCTGCCTCAGCCTCCTGAGTAGCTGGGACTACAGGTTTGTGCCACCATGCTTGGCCAATTTTATACTTACAGTCTTAGAGTCTCAGAAAAATACCTTATATATCAATGCCCTCAAATTTACATCTGTAGCTCAAATCCTACTCGTTTCCAAACTTGTATATACAACTTGCTGCTCAACATCTCTAACAGAAAGTCAGTGGACATCTTCACATGTCCTAACCTGAACTCCTTCTCTCCCCCACAAAGTCTATGACTTCCAATTTTTAACTGATAACAACTTCATCTATGTTTGCTCAGGCTAAATGGTTTGGTGTCATCCTGACTTCTCTCCTCTTTTCACACCCCATCCCTAATAAATCAGCCTTAACACTAAAATACAACTGACCCTTGGAACAACATAGAGGTTCAGGGTTCTGACAGCCCCCCAACACCATGCAGTTGAAAGTTCATGTAAAATTTAGGAGTTCCCCCATTTTTTTCTCGTGATGGAGTCTGACTTTGTCACCCAAGCTGGAGTGCAGTGGCATGATCTTGGCTCACTGCAATCTCTGCCTCCCAGGTTTAAGCAATTCTTGTGCCTCCGCCTCCTGAGTAGCCAGGATTACAGGTCCTGCCACCATTCCCAGCTAATTTTTGTATTTTTAGTAGAGATGGGGTTTTGCTTTGTTGACCAGGCTGATCTGGAACTCCTGACCTTAGGTGATCCACCCACCTCGACCTCTTAAAGTTCTGGGATTACAAGTGTGAGCCACCACACCCGGCCTGAGTCCCCCAAAATTTAACTACGAATAGCTTACTGTTGACCAGAAGCCTTACTGATAACATAAACAGTCTGTTAACACATATTTTGTATGTAACACATATTTTATATGTATCACATACTGTATTCTTGCAATAAAGTATGTTAGAGAAAAGAAAATGTTATTAAGAAAATCATAAGGAAGTACATATATATTTACTATTCATTAACTGAAAGAGGATCATGATATAGGTCTTCATTATCTTCATTCTCATCTTCAGGTTGAGTAGGCTAAGTAGGAGAAGGAAGAGGAGGAGTTGGCCTTGCTGTTTCACAGATGGCAGAGGCAGAAGAAAATTCATGTGTAAATGGACCCATGTAGTTCAAATCTGTGTTGTTCAAGAGTCAACTGTATATCCATATCCAGAATTAAACAACTCTTTTTTTTTTTTTGAGACAGAGTTTCACTCTTGTTGCCCAGGCTGGAGTGCAGTGGTGCAATCTCATCTCACTGCAACCTCCGCCTCCTGGGTCCAAGTGATTCTCCTGACTCAGCCTCCCTAGTAGCTGGGATTACAGGCATGTGCCACCACGCCTGGCTAATTTTTTGTATTTTTAGTAGAGATGAGATTTTTCCATGTTGGTCAGGCTGGTCTTGAACTCCTGACCTCAGGTGATCTGCCTGCCTTGGCCTCCCAAAGTGCTGAGATTACAGGTGTGAGCCACTATGCCTGGCCAGAACTAGACAATTTCTAATCTCTATTCCAATTCTTCATCACTGTTTTGATCTCTTGTCTCAACTACTGTTAGAGTTTCTCAAGGGTCTGAAAATCAGCACTTTCTACCCATGCCTCAAACTGCCTAGTCTTTGTATAGTAACCAGAATGTTCCTCTTTAAGCAAAGACCAGAATGTATAATTGTACTGTGCTCAGTCTTGCAGTTGCTTCCACTGCATTCCAAAGAAAAGCTAGAGTTTTTACAAAAGCTAGTAAGGCTTTTTGTAATGTGGCCTCCTGTGTCCTCTCTGACCTTATTCATTATTCTTATCTGCAATCAATTCTTATCTTGAACCACAAATGCTTCCCGTATACATGACTGTGCATGACTTGGGGGACTGACACTGCTTGTTCTTTCTCCTTTCCTCTGGAGGCTCTCCTTCCAGATATGTCAGAATTAACATTTCATCTTAGTCTTTGCTTGGATATATTCTTCTCAATTAGGCCAATTTAAAATTCAAGCAGAACTTCCCCCACCCCCAGCACCTACCTAGTTTCACTATTATTTTCCGTGGTCCATAACATTTATCATACTCAAATATACTCTGTACTTGATTTATTTTTAATGTTTATATTACATTCCTCGAACAGGAATAGAAGCTCCATAAGGGCAGAGATCTTTGTCAATTTTGCTCATAGAGAAATCCCAAGTACCTAGGACAGTATCTACTAGATGCTTTTAAATATTTGCAGAATGAATAGTTAAAGTAAGAAGCTCAGTGATGTCAAGAAAATGAATTACCCTCTGTGTACCTCAAGTTGTGCAAACTAAAAAGATTAAATAAAATGGTTCTATATGTCAACCAGGTGCACATGTGTGCATTTTGTGTCTTCTGGGGATCCTGCTTCAGAAATCAAAATGAAAAAAAAAAAAAGAGAGAGTGAGATACTAAGAAGTATTTGACCATGGCTTGTTAATTCATTGTTTTAAAAATTTATTTTTTATGTCAATATATGTGATAATCATAAGCCCTTTAGGGCTTATGTTCTTGGGATGTAAAATGAAGTATATAGAAATAAACTGATATGAAATTGAGGATTTGATTTTAAATAGTCCAGGAAAAAATAAGTGAAAGTAATAAATCAAACAACATTGGCAAATATTGCTAATTGTTGATGAACGGTGATAGGTACATAGGAGTTTATTGCAGTATTCTCACTACTTTTGTATATGTTTGAAATATTCCATAATAAAAGAATTAAAATTGACCTCTGAAGGCCCTCACTACTCAAAAAATCTTTTATTAGAATCATAAACTTATAAATAGATCATTTGTATCAGATATTAAGAGGATCATTGGGATCCCCGAGATAATTCCATAGTATAACTAAAACATAAAGATAGACAATCCAATATAATCTCATTTATAAACTAAACCTTTAATCGTAAACGATATTAGTGATTCTAGCCTGTGGCTCTTTCTAAAGAATTTTACCCAAATTTCCCCTCATTGTGAATAATTTATGCAAGCAAATGGGTAAATTATGTCTGTACATTTAATCATTGTACAAATTATATCCCATAATTCCACTAGCAGAATGGAGTACAAACTTTTGTTCTGAATAGTCCTTACTAAATAGGTTTAACAGCAATAACTATGCAAATTGACTAAGCAACAAATTACTATTTATACTATATATTACTATATAATATGTCATTAAAAATATAAATACTAAAGGCTGTCAAGTTTTGTTTTTAAAGAAGGATTGGGCCAGGTGCAGTGGCTCATGCATGTAATCCCAGCACTTTGGGAGGCTGAGGTGGGTGGATCACCTGAAGTCAGAATTTCGAGACCAGCTTGGCCAACATGGTGAAACCTTGTCTGTCCTAAAACTACAAAAAAAAAAAAAAAAAAATAGCCAGGTGTGGTGGTGGGCGCCTGTAATTCCAGCTACTTGGGAGGCTGAGATAGGAGAATTGTTTGAACCCGGGAGGTGGAGGTTGCAGTGAGCTAAGATTTCACCATTGCACTCCAGCCTGGGCCACAGAGAGAGACTCTGTCCCCCCCCACAAAAAAAAGAAGGATTGTTATTTATCTTCTGTGTGTATGCATATTGATAGATTGGTATAGATATAAATTGTATAATGTGGATATACAAGCAATGAAACACCATTACATGAATAAGTTCTGAATCATGAGTCATTTTTGATGATAAAACATAGAGGAGAAACAGATGAGATCATGGATATAACTTGTTTGAAAATGGTCTCATCCCATAAAGTACAGAAAGGCAGAACATTATAAATAGGACAGTTAGGTGAAGAAAAAAAATATTTGGGTTTTGACACAAGGGAAAAATATTCTTATTAATTATTGAAAATCTTAAAAGATAACAAAAAACTGTAATAATTGAGTAATTTAACCATGATTCCTGGAGGTTATGTCTTTTTTTATGGCAAAACATCCTGATATAGAGGATCAAAATTAGATCACAGAAATCATAGAGACACCAAACATCATTTTTGTTTTCTATACTGTCATTTTGGTATCTTGGCTTTAGATTTTTTTAATCGTTATTTTGTTTATTACTTATAAACTGTTTCCCCTGGCTCCCAATCTCCTGAAAGTTTTTGAAGCTTAATCTGGTCCATTCTCCACTTGAACCACAGTCAAAAGTATCTCCTGGCCCCTCCTGCCATCCTCAAAGATGGATTAAATCCTATATTCTCAACTGAACTTAAATGAAAATGATCACTTCTTCTTTAAACATTAACTCTCAACAAATAACTTCAGATTTATGGTCTTAATGAGCCTTTCATGAATGTTAGTCAATGAAATTAGACTTTAGGCTTGTTTCTTTTCTTTGTTTGTTTGTTTGTTTGTTTTGAATCAGGGTCTGACTCTGCCTCCCAGGCTGGAGTGCAGTAGAGTGATCACAGTTCACTATAGCCTCAACCTACCAGGCCTAAGTGATCCTCCCACCTCAGCCTCCTGAGTAGCTGGGACTACAGGCACATGCCACCATGCATGGCTACTTTTTAAAATTTTTGTTTAGTAGACATGGAGTTTTGCTGTGTTGCCTAGGCTGGTCTCAAATTCCTGGACTCCAGTGATCCATTATCTTTGGCCTCTCAAAGTGCTGGGATTACAGGCATGAGACACTGTGCCTGGCCTGTTTCTTTGTATTTTCCAAAGCAGTAATTTTTAAACTTTTTTGATACATCGACACATATATTGACACATATACAATACTGTAACATATGTGACACCTCCTGGAGTTTTGTAGCACTTAGCCTACAAACACCTGCAACTCAAACCAAAGTTTACTGAGCCAGGACTTATTCTTACTATGTTCTAGGATAAGAACCTCAATTTCATGGAGGATGGCAAGGGTTAAGAAGATTTCAAAGGGGACGGCTAAGCAAGCACAAGGTTGGCCTGTCATAACTCCATGGGTGCTGAAAGTAGACAATGCGATTCAATGGGTTAGAGTATGAGTCTTTAATATTCACAATATAGCAAATAGCAGGAACATTAGCATGGTAGTACCAGTTTCTCTGCCTCAAGTTCTACAAGGTGACACAAGAGGCCAAAACAGTGACGCTGCACACAGTGGGTTGTGCTGCAGCTGGAGAACACAGAGCCAAGGTGTCACCATGTAGCAAACAACTAACAAGACAGTCTCCTTTCCCTGGAGAGAAAAGTCTCACGATAGTCATGGTGTGGTCACTTTTACCTAATTAGTTGCCTATGTGACTAGCTACAGAAACTACTCAGTAACATGGTATCAAGGGATGATTAAGCCTTGGAATTTGTCACACTTAAAAAGGACAGGCAGGGATGTTTATTGCCCATGATGAACTGCCCTTTTCAACAAACCTGTGATACATGATTGAATTGTTTATTTTACTCCACTTTGATAAAATGCTAGTCTACACCAAATCAATTGATTTCATGACCCAATAATAGATACAACTCACAGTTTGAAAATCACTGTCTTACATTTCTAGTAAATGCCTTGCAGATTCTGATTCAAAAAGCCATTATTAAACACAAAATATTTGCCAGGTAGTGTGTTCAATGCTCAGGAGACAATGTTATAGCAGAAGAATCATGGGCTTTGTAACAACTATAGTTTAACCTCCCATTTTTCTATTTGTTTAGTCATTGTTTAGTAGTTTGGTCTTTATTATCTTATTTTGTTCTTGTGAAGTTAAAACATGATACTCTTGGTAAGACACATTGTACATTGCCAGATAGATGCCAGGTATTTTTCTTAAATAATCTGCCTTCCATGGATTTATTTGCAGTGAAATATTACACCTAAGCTAAAGAAAAAATACATATTGAAGAGGTACTTTAAGAAATTGCATGAAAATTGAAATTACTGACTGAACTCTTGAACTTAGAAAACACAAATCATCTACACTAAAATTTATTCATTTTCTCTCTTTCTCTCTCTCTCTGTCACACACACACACACACACGCACACACACGCACACATACACTTGTATTATACACAAACCGGTTAATGGGATGTAAAATAAACTTGAAGCCCAATGTGGCAAAGACCAAAGGAAACAAAAGAAACAGAAATCTGAGATTAAAAAACAATAAATTTGTGTTTGCTTATATCCTATAGGTAGCTTCGAAACTTTGTGTGATTGATATTACTTACTATTCATTAATTTTCTAGTTAAAATTCTTTAAAGACAATCAAAATGTTATATTTGCTGTTTTTGTACAGAAAAAGAATCTCATTTGTTTCCTCTACTAATAAAATGCTGTGACAATGTAGAATAAATATATAATCTACTTCATAGTGCAGGATTATGCTGAAGTATACAGGAAACTATTGTCCAATGAAACTGCTTTGTTATGACAAGATTTTATATGAATATTAATGTGGACACATCTGGTATAATTTTTATTTTGTAATGTTTGGCTTAACCAGTGCACACTCTTTGTTACCATTTACAAATGACTATGCTAGCTATTTCTTCAGTCTATGGAGAAACATGGAAGCCTAAAATATTTTTTAGAATAGCTATTTCCTCTTATCTCCTAGGTAAGACATATGTAAAGCATGACAAAAAAGTCGCCCTTTCTTTATAGTAAATATTGTTAAGGAATATTTATGGTGTCCCAGAGTTATACCTGTTTTGGGGTCACAAAGCCACTGATGTTGAGCAATTATGTTCTGCTGCTATATCCTTTGTCTGTGGTCTTAATTATTAAAAATCAAGAAATATAAACCTAAAATTGTTGACTACTACCTAACGATAAAGATCTTTATTAAAATACTTAGGGCAAGAAGTTTTATTATTAAAACAATAATGTACACCTTTGGATTCACTTTAAAAACTTGGTTTATTCATCTGTATTCAAGAAACAGAGTTAATATCAAACAAGGCAAAGAATATTGAAGCACCTTAGCTATGATTTAGCATTTGTAGTCCTGTTAATGGCATCAGACTGTAGAATTATAATATTCCCTCAGTTTACCCACATAAAAATAAATCACTTCATGGTAAAAGTACTTGTTTTAGCAATCTGGGATTTCATATGGAGGAAATATTGATTTGCCACTGCATCTGCATGTCAACTCACATACTTCTTGAGTAAAAACTAGTGTTTCTGAGAACACACAAAATCACTTGGAACCTATTAAAATGGACAAGGGTGACAATCAGTTGATGATATGAAATGTGATCTTTTGAGCCAACCTATGACAATTTATAATTTTCTGTTGTGTTATAAATTTTCAATGGAAATAGTCCCATAACTTATTAGAGTGAGAACATACATTATAAATAATTTAGTCCATACCCTTTGGTTAATCGATAGTTGAGTGAAATGTCAGAATTCTCCCAACGAGCTATTGGGTAAGCCAAGACTCAAATCTAGATAAAGTATTTATACTACTCTACAAATTAATGTCACCAGGCCCTGTGCTAGGACCTGGGGATAAAAATGGAAAAGATATGGGTCTGTCATCTAGAGATATTGTGGTTTAGCAAGGGAGTGAGTTAATAACATGAAGAAGGAGAAGGAGATAAAAGATAAATTATTATAGTACAGTATGGTAATTATGCTAAAAGTCATCACAGTGTTCTAGGATTGTGCCCAGTACCCTTTGACTCATAGACAGGGCAGAGGTCTACCTTTAATTGCATCCCTTCTTATCTGGACTGTTGCATCTTGAAAAATCTTGCCACTTCCAGTTTGTCCTTCCTTCAAATATTTCCTCCAAATTGCTGCTGGGTGGTATTTCTGGATTCAGAGTCCAGAATGATCACCATTACACTATGGAAACTTGCACTGAGGCTTTGGGGTGGTATTTCTAAAATCTGAAATTTAATCAGAGCATTCACCTGTATAAGAACCTTCAGCATTTCTCCATCTCTTCAAAATCAAGTTTAAATTCATTATCTTAGCATGAGACCTTTCATGATCTGACTTTAGTCAGTCACTCCAGCCATACTTTCTGCTACTCTTTCAGAAACATTCTCTGATTCAAAAGCATAGATCTACTTATAGTGGGTCAAAGAACTTGACAGCATTGTAGCCCAAAGGCCACCATTAACTCAATGAAATCAGTAGTAATCTTTTAAAAAATAATAGAAAAATTGGCAATATAGGGTGCCTGTGGGAGAGGTCAAAGTTTATAGTAATGACTAAAGACGACAGAAAGAAAGGAATTCTGGACAGCTAGTAAATCAGTGATAAGGTACAGTTAGGGTTAAGAGTTTTTTCATTTCCCTAATAATTTAAGTGGAATTTAACAACTTAATTAATTGAAAAACATGTTTGAATCTTGCTTTGCCAACTGCCCGCCTGGTTGAAAATTAAACACTATTGAATCTTAAAGAGAGGTTTTTAAAAGACCAATTTATATATTTTGCTGTTCATGTTATACAATTCAATTTGACATGATTCACCACAATTAAAAACATGCTTGAAGTAAAATATATTTACATCTGTAACATATCTAAATAGCTCAAGAAATTATATGAAACATTAGTACATTTTGGGAGACTCTTAACTTCCCCTTATTTTCCAAAGGATAAGTTCTTCAAATTGAATAAATGACAGAAATAGCATAACCAGATTATAATTTTGAATGATGCTAAATACTTTCCGATATGGAACCTATAAAATGTGGCTTCATTACTGTAGTGAGGGAGCTACTCTTGGTTGCAGGAGGGAATTGGGAACTGATTGTGGTTACATAAAAATTGTAAATGTCAGATCTCAGTTTAATTGTGGTAGAAATATGTGGTAGATCATTCTGAGTATTAAACAGCTGTGTAAATATTAGAAGAACAGAAAACCTAACATAATACAACAAATACTTAGATCTTCTGATGTTCTTCCTTTAAAAAAACTGTAAATTAAAATCCTGTGTAGGAAAAATAAAGGTAAGATGCAGTGTATAAATCAGGGTTTCTCAACTCTGGCTGCACATTGGAATCACTCAGGGAGATTTTAAAATAAACTCATATCTGGGTCCCACTGCCAGACATTCTGTATCAATTGGTGTGAGTAATAGTTAGGCTTTAGTATTGCTTTTTAAATAACGTGTGTATCTGATTCTGCTGTGCAACCAAAGTTGAGAACTACTGGTTAACATAGATGAAAATAAAGTCCATATATATACTTCAGTTATAAAAAATAAGGTAGAAAACGTATCCAATGTTATTAGAATTTTTCCTTGCATAGCTATCATGCAATGATGTAGTTAACAAAAATTAAATTACTTACCTGAAATTTTGTGATGAAACTGACCAAACACACCTTCCAAAAATAAATGAAGGGAAAATCAGATAGAAGTGTATTTCACTGTCTTTTGTGATTTCACATCTACTTGACTAAGACTACTAATACTCAGGAGAACGAATATCCTGACGGTGCATTTTTATATACCTCGTGAAGGTCTCATAAATAAGACATGGATGAAATTAGGTAGGAGGAACTTGAAAATCCAAAATCCCTAAAGCAGAGGGTCATATATTACATATGTTACAGTCATTATGCCAAAGGAGCGATGTATACACACACACACATACACACACACACACACACACACACACACACACACACACACGACTTACTTCTTCAGCTCTCTGAACTACAAAAGATGCTTTATAAAACCTGCACATGTGTATACATTCAACCAACATATGAGCAGAAACAAAGGAATGCAGCTGTCTTAAATAGTCCCCATCTTTTTAGGGTAGATGTATTGACCACCATTTTTCCCTGGTACTAGAAGACTAGACTTGTTTTCAATAGAGTATTCACCTGAAAACATTCAGTTTTGCCACCATCGAGGATATTTGAAAGAATGTGCCACACAAACACAAAAATTAGCACTCATTGTGAGGCCACAAACCTTAGTTCAAATCTCATTTCTGCCTAACTTCTATATATACTGGCAATTTCATTCATAAAATTGTGATACTTTTCCTGCTTCCAAGGATTCTTGTGAGGATTGAAAACTAATCATCCTGAAGGGAGAGGGTTTTGACTATTTTATTACCTGACCCTAAACTTCTGGACCAATGTTTGGTACTTCATGCTCAGTCAATATTTGTTCAATTCATAATTGAAACGTAAGTACATACAACTGACTACTTTGCACTTGAGTTGTTCAGAAAATTGTACTTAATATTATTGCTCTTTTATTTCATTCAAGAATTGCTTGCCTAATTTGAGTTGTCAAAAGGCAATGGAAATGGGTCCTTCAAAATACTCGTCTGTTTCTATATTGCAATGATATCTGAAATCTGATGCTAAGATAAGAACCAAAAGCTTATCAGGGGTGGAAGGATTTTGCCCTGAATGAGAGGAGGACCCAAGGAAGATGGTTTCTTACAATATTTGGTCATCATATGCAGGGCTGGCATCTTTTAAAATGTAGCCGTTTTGGACCTAGACTGAAAATCCATTATATGTGTCAGTTCCAACCTCTTCCCAAAAAAACTCAGGTTGTCTCTTTTGGTTTCTGGTCACAAAACAGATAAAACCATCCCTCCTGTTACCCTATTCTGAAACTCTGACATCATTCTTGATGTTGCTCATTCTCAATATAAATCACTCTCCACCAAAATTTGTTTATTCTCCTTGTCTCTACTCAGACACCTGCCCAACCCTACTCAATATAATATTTTCTATATGTTATAGCCAGAATGATCTTTCATAAAGGTAAAGTTGATGAGTATCCTGAAGTTAAAAATAATGGTACATTCTGTTTGCCCCTGAGGTAATGTTAGCATTCTTTAAATGACTTACAAGGTTTTTCATCATTTGGCCCCTGTGGACTCTATAGGAAAAATACATGTATGCACACACATACACATATGTGTGTCTATTTTTACTTATATCTAACTGAAATTTAGTATTTGCTTCAATTAGAAATACTAGCCACAATCATTAGTGGCTATTGAAAGAAACTGTTACTTTATCACTTGAATTTACAAATATTTTCTTACTATATTATGGTTTTTATAGATTTCTCAATATTTATATTCATTGTTACTCCAAAATTAGGCCTGCCACTATCTCCTGTCATATAAGTGTTAAAGAAATACATGTTACTATATTGCAAATTCATTTCATTATGTTTTGATTATTGCATTTAAATATAACTGGTTTTCATTATGATTCAATAAAGTTTTATTTTGTGCATACATAAACATTCCAAAAAGGGATCTATAATCACCAATTGCCAAGGAAGTCCATCTCTCTCTCCTGCACACATACACAATGTTAAGATCCTGGAATTATATTGTAGTACCTTGTATATTATTGTACACTTGTTTTCCATGTAAAATGTTTACACCATTTAGAACAGGCTTTGTTTCAGAATGATATTTTCCCAGATTCACTCAATAGGGACTAAATTAATATGCATTTAATTAAATTGAAATGAAACAAAGCCCTGAGACATGAACAGAATTTCAGATGGTAATTTTAAGAACACCTTTAGCATTTATTAAGGTGGTACTCTTTAAACTCCTACTGTATTGTCAGGATTAACGTTTCCAATGTCACTAGTTTTAAATTTAGAGATTTACTTTCTGATTACTGACTCCAAGCATTTATTTTAGCCTATGTGTGGAAACATTCAGATTGACTATGTGATGCAAAAGTAAAAACAAAATAACTATTTTGTTCTGGCCCTCAAAATCTTACAGCTTAAGATCTAATTCTCCAAAAGTAGACAGACGTTCCTTAACTATTGGGTTGCATTTGTTTGTATAGCTTTTATTTAGATAAGAATAAGGAAGAATCTTGTTCTCTCTTACTTTCTATCTATTCCTTTATAAAAATAGTAATCATCATCATCTCGGGCAACAGCATCCCCAATGCAGTAAATTTTGCCAGTCATATAAAAAATGCATTTGAGTATATAGTTGTATCATGGTTACTTTCACTTTTTTATGACATTTCAAAAAGTATTATTCTGTTATGACATTTTTCGGGCTTAGTCATAGAACAAGTGTGAGCTGTTAGGGAACTTTTAACCAAATGTCTAGGTTTTATTGTTTATTTATAACTAAAGAGAATTTTTAGTCTACTGTAAAGGCAATTTAGTATCATATGGTAAACAACATAAAAATAACTGAATATTAAAGTTATAACCTTTTATGAGCAGATGAAACAATGTGATTACTTTTAAAATAATCATTGCATAGGCCCTCATACAGAAAATCAGAATGGTGTGATTGTTGCCTGTATGATCAACATGATTCTCCCTCCTTTGTGGTTAGCCAACACAGTGACTTCAGCACCTAGTAGACACAGGTTGTGTAGTTGTAGTTGTGCCTCCTTAGTGTTTTGCTCTCCCTTACTGGCAGGACAGATTGTTTCATGCTTGTCTTCTTTAAAGCATTGACTTAATTTTTAAATTGAAAACAGTAAGTGACAGATAGACCATAGACTATTTTAGAACATAGAGCACTTAAATACAATAAAAGTAGATAATTGAAATAGAAAGATTTTTTTATTATTATGCCATTGAACTAGGTGGTGCTTATTTAACATTTCCATGTTAGATATTCATGCTTATCTAACATTTTTTATTTATTTTTTTGAGATGGAGTTTCACTCTTGTTGCCCAGGCTGGAGTGCAATGGCGCGATCTTGGCTCACTGCAACCTCTGACTCCTGGGTTCAAGCGATTCTCCTCCCTCAGCCTCCCGAGTAGCTGGGATTACTGGCACGTGCCACCACCCCTGGCTGATTTTTTTTTTTTTTTTTTTTTTTTGTATTTTTAGTAGAAACAGGTTTTTTCCACTTTAGCCAGGCTGGTCTTGAACTTTTGACCTCAGATGATCCACCTGCATCAGCCTCCCAAAGTGCTGGGATTACAGGTCTGAGCCACCGTTCCTGGCCCCTTATCTAACATTTTATGTTACATGTTTCAAGTCCGCTTTATCTTGACCTGTGCACTATTAAGTACCAGCAGAGAGTGATCAATGTTATTGTCCAAAGCAGTATGTCACAACCTTTATGGGGCACTGAAAAAACCTGAGGATCTTGTTAAACTGAAAAATCGAATTCGGAGGTGAGGCTGAGAGTCTTGCAAAAAAAAAAATTTTTTTTGAGCAGATCGATTAAACAGGTAAAGTAGACTTTTTTGGGGACTATTACTGTAGGAGAAAGAGTTTCAACTCAACTCTTCCACTGAAGCAAAAGGCGAAAGGATTTTTAAATGCTGGGGTGAGCTAATGGAAAACTACTGGGGTCATTGGCAGGATGGAGAATGTGATTGGTCTGGTTAATATAATTAGACCACGTGTGTTTACTAATGGTCCCTTATCAAAGTTAGGCTCCTACCCTCCTGTAGAGACTGGGAAGTAGGGCCCTATCTTTCTTGATGATTACATTTTAAAAGATTGGCCCCCAGGTATTTGAGCAAGAATTTCCTAGGTCATAGAAGATTTACATCTGAAAGAGGCAGAGAAGGAATTTAAAATTGCAAATTTTCCAAAGTAATTGCTCTACGAAAAAGGAGGTCACAGACCTATAGTCAGAGAGAAGCTTGTCTAAAGTCGAGGGGAACATTAAGGACATTGTGGTCAGTCTGTAGTTCTATAAAGTTTCCAGCTGGTGTCAATCCCATTGGTTTGCAAATCACAGGTATGCACTGTTGCACTGATAGGAAAGATTCAATATTGTGAGTCATTTTAACTTATTTTCTAGCTTATAGAGTGTACTGCATATAGAAGTGTGTATTTGAAATGGTCAATACCATTGTCTGTCTAGATGGATAATATTAGGTGTTATGTACAATATTTATAGCAATGATATCTATTCATACTTCTAGAGGCCTACTCAAAATATCTGAGTCTCTCCTAATGAGGTGAAACTTGGAATAAGGTATAACCCAGGGTTCAGGACACATTTGATATTTAACTTATTTCACTATGAGAAAAGTTGTGGTATAATGAAGTTCCACTGTTACATTTTGCTTTTAATTATTCTTGTTAAGCCCCTAGCAAACACATTGCTTTATCCACTTTTTTTTTTGAGATGAAATTTTGTTCTTGTTGCCCAGGCTGGAGTGCAGTGGCATGATCTTGGCTCACCACAGTCTCCACCTCCCGGGTTCAAGCAATTCTCCTGCCTCAGCCTCCCAAGTAGCTGGGATTACAGGCACCTGCCACCACGTCTGGCTAATTTTTTTGTGTATTTTTAGTAGAGAGGGGGTTTCATCATGTTGGACAGGCTGGTCTCAAACTCCTGACCTCAGGTGATCCACCTGCCACAGCCTCCCAAAGTTCAGGAATTACAGGTGTGAGCCATTTTGCCTGACTGATTCATCCATTTTTAACAGTTGAAAAAAAAAAATAATCAATTTTGGTCAGTGAAAGTGCAAAAAATGCTATTTAATACTACAAATACTTATTACTTAATAAAGTTCTCAAATAATCAGCTAAAATAGAATGGATATGCCAAAACTGCAGAAAATCATTAAAGATGGAATAATAACATTCCAGGGACTTTTTAAAAAATTGAGATCTCTGAAGGACATTATTATAAGCTAATTTTCCTAATTGCATAGGAATGGAAGATTTCTTTTTTAATGTTAGTCATAGGAGTTTCAAGACATTTGAATCACCTGCGTGGACACTGGCTTTTATCCTATTAAATTTAATGTGGTAGAGTGTTTTTATTAGAATAATCAACATTCCAAAATGCAATCATTAACATATTTTTTCATAGAATATAGGTCTGAAATGAACTCAAAACACAAGCTATAAAAATCGCTGAAACAGTGTGTAATGGTAACACAATCCAAAGGTCAAAAAACACAATGATTAATTAAAACTGAAGAATAATAAATCAATTAATTAATAGTATTAAGAAAGCTTTGCCTCCTTTTCAAAAAAAGCTAAAAAGAATGATTGTAGACTATTATTGTTTTTAAAGATCAGTTTTTCATGAATGAGGTTTTTAATCCATTCAAAGCCTAATCTAAATTTAAGAATTGAAGCAAAAAATCTCTAATATTTTAATTTGCAATCAGAAGAGGTTCAATCAGACTAAGACTTTTAATTTGACAGCCTCCTTTTTAACACACAGAGCTACTTCTTTGGTCTGCCTTGGTTAACAAAATGGATGAGTTCCAATGAATTTGGATGCAAAGTAATAATCAACTGAATTCCATTTCCCATTGATTTTTGTTGTAAACTTGTATCACTTTTTTTGACATAAAATAAATATCACTCTCTGTAATGAATAATTTGAAAATTGAATAAGAAATAAATTATGATGCAGAATATAGCTAAGCCCTTTATACATTTGCAGCACTTTGCATCTACCACTGCTTACTTCGTAGACAGAGAACCATTTCCCATAATAATAGCTAACACCCATGGAGGATTTTCTATCCGGAATTAGTTTCAATAACCTTTACATCTATTTATCTTCATGATTACATTGTTAAATGGGTACTATAGAGATCATCAACATCCCCATTTTACATAAATTGTAAGTGCCAGAGTTTTGGTTTAAACCAGGTTGTCTGACTCCGAAGCCTCCACTTAAAAAATATATTTTATTTTTATAGGTAACAACACAAATACTGAAAATATTTATAAAACAAATTTACAGTTAATGAACACTCTTATTACTAATGAAGGCAAACACCTTTATTACTGTCCCTGATGTCAGAAGCTTGAACCTTGCAAGCCATTCCAGAAACCTTCCATGTGCCTTCATGTAGACATCTCCAGACACACACCACACGTACACACACACACACACAACTGTGATCATTATGATGATTTTATTTTTTGGAATGGCATCCTTACTTTTCTTCATAGTTTTGTCACTCAAATATGCATCCCTAAACACTGGAGTTTAGTTTTGCCTGATTTTGTTGTTTGTTTGTTGTTTTTGAGATGGAGTCTCACCCTTGTTGCCCAGGCTGGAGTGCGATGACATAATCTTGGCTCACTGCAGCCTCCGCCTCCCGGGTTCAAGCAATTCTCCTGCCTCAACCTCCCAAGTAGCTGGGATTACAGGCACCTGCCACCATGCCCAACTAATTTTTTTTGTATTTTTAATAGAGATGGGATTTCACCATGTTGGCCAGGCTGGTCTCAAACTCCTGACCTCATGATCCACCCACCTCAGCCTCCCAAAGTGCTGGGATTATAGGCATGAGCCACCACACCTGGCCAGTTTTGCTTATTTTTAAAAAATCTATTAAGTATCTTTTAATCTGTAGATTTCTTCCTTTATCTTTTTCTTTTGTTTAAACAGTAAATGTGTTCAAGAAGCTAGATTGTTTGTTCTGTAGTTTTCCATGGTCTTGATTTTGCTGTCTGTGTTTTTGTTATGCAGTTTGATTTGTTTCACTATCATCCATAGTTCCTATCTACCTTACTGCCTTGCCTGAAGATCACCAAATTTCAAGGACTTCTTTCCTGCTCTGCTCCATGGCACTTCTCAGCCCACTCTGGATGTGTGTGGGTGGTGGCCAATAGAGGTGGATTGCAGTTACTCACATCTTTAGTAAGAGGTGTGAGGTTACATATATTCAGCTTCTAGTTTCTAAATGCCCATCCAAGGACAAGTTCCAGGGAAGATAGGGCATGCATGAGTTTGAGGCAGAATGAGAAAAACAAGCAACATATAATACATTTTTTTCATAAAATTTAATTTCTCCTTTTAAAGAAATGTTCTTTATTATATTTCAGTTAGCCTACTGTTTCACTGCCATCATTTCCCTTTCATTGTTTGTATTTTGGTTTTGATGAAACAAAGTTAGAAACCTAATGTCAGTCTTCATTCTCTTTTTATCATGCTAATTTTCAAAATTGAAAAATGTTGGAAACACTGCTTTAGCCTTCAATTTTCTGCAGAAAATTACATTTTTAATTTTCATAAAAGAAATTATCATTCTTAACCCATTCTGTATAATAATTTTTTTAAAACTCTCTAAAGTATACCTTGAAAAATAGTACCTGTGATTTGTCTAAGCTTTTGAGTAAAATTGATTCTATCTTAAATGTTTTCTGCCACTAAAACTGCTATACCACTTTATGCAAAGAAGAAAAGCAACTTTCCTTTTTTGTACAGGAAACTTGAAAGTTCATCTCATGGAAGGTGTGGAGAGAAAGGTGGCTATGTAATTCTCCTTTGGATATTTCCGGATCTGTTTCTCAATCAGATTGTTTCCGTTCACACTGCCTGCTGTCATGAAAGTTTATGTCTTACATGCAATGCCAGCATACATTTCTCAGCACAGAGCAGCTCTGCTTCTTAAGGAAGATGTTCTGAATTATCAAATATATATTTTTTAATTAGCCACCCTTGCTTATGCTTTCAGAATATATAAGAAAGTGATATGGCGTATTTCATGTTAGCGTAAGAAAGACAATCCAAACTTCCTTTGTTTCCTAACTTAGCTTATTACATCTTCAGTACTTGCAAACTGTGTGATACATGATCAGTCACAGCACACTGCTATTTACTGAGCATCCATGGCCACTGGCTGATGTGGCATTGAATATAACATTGTATTGTTGCTTTAAGTCTTTAAGCCTTCGTGCTAAATGACTCAACCCCGTCACAAGAAATTTCTAATGGACATATAACTCACCTAGTTAGTCTGCATGAGATTGATTTGTTGTGAAGTCATTGGCTATAATGTCTTTGAGATGGTAGACCTTCATTTCAAATAAAGACAGCCTCATTTATGGATTTCAAAGCATGTCTATACACTGTAAGTCTGTATTAAAGAAATGGGATGAAGCCAACTGTTAAAAATGAGAAAATATGTGCAAAAGGATTTGGAGCTGACTGTATTATATAGAAGTATTAAATTAGGAGCTTTAGGGCATACTGAAGCTTCATATTGTTTGAAAGTTTCTTTTAAATTCTGTAGAAAAATGAGTACTGTTAATTACGTGATATGGTTTCAGCATTCTCAGGTGTGTGCTCCTCACAGTATCAAAACCTTCGCTCAAGCCCACTCACTTTATTGTGACCCCTATAGATGCACTATCATTATGATCCCTTACAAAAAAAAAAAAAGTACTTGTTGTCTCTCAGGTAACCAGGGCTTTCTGTCATTCTATTTCATCTCCCCATCCCTTGCTATAGTCATTTATACCACTGAACACTTGAAAGCCCACATCCCACTCTCTCCTGGATCTCTAGGCCTACCAAAGTTTCTTTCAAAAACCATGAAATGACCACAAGTTAATTTGATGAAGTGATTCATAATGAATTGTTAATAAGAGGTGACCTACAACTAGGTCAGGTCATTCTTTAACCGCCTGTTTTATTTTATTAGTGATCCCCCACAGGCAATACTCGTGGCTGAAGCTGGAATTTGAATTATCTGTGATGATGATCCTATAGCTTATATGTGAGACCTTTGGTAGTAGGAGTCTCTGAAAGCCTCTAACTCATGGCTGTCTGAAATAGACATAGGCAAAGCCCCAGGGACATTAAGAGAGCTGTTGTAAATAATCTAGTATTATAAGTTAAGTCTGTCCTGTATTTATCAGAAAAAAATAGAATCTGCTGCTACAATATATTAGGATTTCTGGTCTTAAGCAACAGACTTGAATTTCACCGTCTGGATTCTTCTCTTTGGCTTTATCTTTGCAGATAGGATGGTTGAGGAGGATGGAGCCATTGAGAGGGTAGCTGCTCTGTGCAGTTGCTTTTGTTTCTTACTGACCTGGCACAGTGTAGGTGGAAGCGATGCATGTTTTCTGACATTGGGCCAGTGATGTATGGCCTGACCTTCAAAATGAGGAACATCATCTCTGTGGGTGAGAGTATAGTCGTGCAAATGTTTCTTATCCCATATTGCTCAGCAGTTTGCAACCGGTTCTGACAAAAATCACCCACCCTACTGAGTTTGCTGAAGCTTGTATATTGGTTTTAGTTTGAACAGTTTGGCAAATTAAGGACTGAGTGAAACCATAAAATTGATTTTATTTATAACAAGCCTTGTGGTGTCTGTTGGTTGCTCTTACATCTCTTTCTTTTAGACTTTGAGGTTGTTTCTGTAGGTGGCTTATCTAACTTTACACTGAATTTGCATTCATTTCAGGATAATACTTCCCCTGGGTTTCCTCTCAATTGATATTGGACATGGTCTGCATTCTCAAACTTTGTGCATAAAGTTGGTAACAATACAGAGTCCTAGTTTACACCTACTCCAGGTGATTCTGATTCAGGAGATGTAGATGGGGACCCAAATTCCACATTGTTACTAAGTAGGTGACTCTCCTGATGTGAATCCACTGATGCTCATGTTTAGAAATACTGCCGTATATCCTGCAAAGCAGTCATTTTCTAACTCTGCTAAATAATAAAGGTTCACAAGCCATACTTCTTTTGACTTACCATAAGGTTGTTTGATTTTTCTCCATTTGGTTCGATAGTGTTGCTATGGATGGCATTCAAAGCAAATGATAAGATTGGACATAGTATACTTTGAGTGAATTCTGAGTTTTCCTTAGAAAAACGAGGTAACAAGTTAGAATTATAAGAGAGCCATCTAGTGGATAAGGATATAGTCCTGTTGCATCTTGCCTTAATGTCTGCCTTACGGTTTTATCAGATTACAAATTTAAATGTAAATGAAATTAAGTATAGATATCTATTTTGAATATATTCTTATAAATTTTATTTTATATTTACTTTAAATATATATTAAATGTTAGTGAATTTTGTTTTTGTTCTTTTGGTTTTTTAAAAGATAGTTTCTTATTTTATATATAAGTCTAAAATCTAAGTAGTTCTACCCCTCTATGAAGCATGGATACAGAGATGATAGGACATGGTTTCGCCATAAAATAAAACATACATTATATTTTTAGGGACATAAAGATATGCTAGTAACTAAAACATATTGTTTAATGCCTACTATATGTTCCTTGGATTTGAAAGTAAGAGAGGTTTTAGGACTTAAATAGTAGTTTATTGCAATTAGAGAATGCAGAAATAGTGTGAAAGAATTATAGTTTAGATATATTACTATTTTTTACATACTCTGGAAGTTTTTAACAGTTTGTAACAAATACCTTGGGCAGATTAGGGTATTGCCAAAAATCTACATCATGCTACTTACATTTGCAGTCATCTGACAGTCATCTCTCAAATGAGCATCCTCCTGATTTCCTATATGTTTCTTTTATAATGTAATAAAGGTGAATCACACATTTGAGCAACAGCGTTTGTCTCTTATACCTAGAAGGAAGAAGAAAACAAGATTGTAGGAGAGCAAGATACCCAAGATATGATTTTTCCAGGCCCAAATTTTATTTTAAGTGTATTGTCAAAAGAAGCATTTTATTTTATTTTTTATTTTATTTATTTTTGAAATACTTTAAGTTCTGGGATACATGTGCAGAATGTACAGGTTTGTTACATACATTCCATGGTGGTTTGCTGCACCCATCAACCTGTCATCTGCGTTAGGTATTTCTCCTAATGCTATCCTTCCCGTAGGCCCCTCCACCCCGCAACAGGCCCCAGTGTGTGATGTTCCCCTCCCTATGTCCATGTGTTTTCATTGTTCACCTCCCACTTATGAGTGAGAACATGTGGTATTTGGTTTTCTGTTCTTGCGTTAGTTTGCTGAGAATGATGGTTTCCAGCTTCATCCATGTCCCTGCAAAGGACGTGAATTCATCCTTTTTTATGGCTGCATAGTATTGCATAGTGTATATGTGCTACATTTTCTTTATCCAGTCTATCAGTGATGGACATTTGGGTTGGTTACAGGTCTTTGCTATTGTGAGAATAGTGCTGCAATAAACATACATGTGCATGTGTCTTTATAGTAGAATAATTTATAATCCTTTGTGTATATACCCAGTAATGAAATTGCTGGGTCAAATGGTATTTCTGGTTCTAGATGCTTGAGGAATCACCACACTGCCTTCCACAATGATTGAACTAATTTATACTCCCACCAACAATGTCAAAGCATTCCTGTTTCTCCACATCCTCTCCAGCATCTGTTGTTTCCTGAAATTTTAATGATTGCCATTCTAACTGGCCTGAGATGGTATCTCAATGTGGTTTTGATTTGCATTTCTCTAATGACAAGTGATGTAGAGCTTTTCTTCATATGTATGTTGGCAGCATAAATGTCGTCTTTTGAGAAGTGTCTGTTCATATCCTTTGCCCACTTATTGATGGGGTTGTTTCTTCTTGTAAATTTGTTTAAGTTCATTGTAGATTCTGGATATTAGCCCTTTGTCAGACAGATAGATTGCAAAAATTTTCTCCCATTCTGTAGGTTGCCTGTTCACTGTGATGCTAGTTTCTTTTGCTGTGCAGAAGCTCTTTAGTCTAATTAATCCCACTTGCCAGTTTTGGCTTTTGTTGCCATTGCTTTTGGTGTTTTAGTTATGAAGTCTTTGCCCATGCCTATGTCCTGAATGGTATTGCCTAGGTTTTCTTCTAGGGATTTTATGGTTTTAGGTCTTATATTTAAGTCTTTAATCCATCTTGAGTTAATTTTTGTATAAGGTGTAAGGAAGGGGTCCAGCTTCAGTTTTCTCAACACCATTTATTAAATAGGGAATCCTTTTTCCATTGCCTGTTTTTGTCAGGTTTGTCAAAGATCAGATGGTTATAGATGTGTGGCATTTGTGAGGCCTCTGTTCTATTCCTTTGGTCTATATATCTGTTTTTGTACCAATATCATGTTGTTTTGATTACTGTAGCCTTGTAGTATGGTTTGAAGTCAGGAAGCATGATATCTCCAGCTTTGTTCTTTTTGCTTAGGATTTTCTTGTCTATATGTTCTTTTTAGGTTCCATCGGTATTCTACATGTTCAGAGAAAGTTCTCTAATAACAAACTATAGGAATGATTCCTGAAAGTATAGTCTTTATTTTTTTATTTTTTTGAGACAAGGGTCTTGTTTTGTTGCCCAAGCTGGAATATAGTGGCCCAATCTTGGCTCACTGCAACCTCCACCTCCTGGGTTCAAGTGATTCTCCTGCCCTGGCCTCCCTTGTAGCTGGGATTACAGGCGCCCACCACCACACTCAGCTAACTTTTGTATTTTTAACAGAGATGGTGTTTCACCATGTTGGCCAGGCTGGTCTTGAACTCCTGACCTCAAGTGATCGCCCACCTTGGGCTCCCAAAGTGCTGAAATTACAGGCATGAGCCACTGTGCCTGGCCAAAGAAGCATTTTAAAAGTTTGATATTTTAAACTAAATTGAAGATATTCTATCACAACTTAACAGTCTTATGCTGGGTTATCCCTTCTTCCCCTGTACTCAAACTCCTAGAAATCTCATCTATCTATACCTGACTCCGCTATTCAAGTAACTTCCAGATTTTTTTCCCCCAGGGCTACATTTTTTCCTTCCTCTCCAGGATCCTGCTGGACTTCACTTCCTGATATTCTTCTGGCACCTCAACATGGCCCAAATCAAATGAGTTATCTTTGCACTGCTTTTGTTTTGTGCATTTCAGTTAAAGGGGTTTACCTTTAATTTGTTTAAGAATAAGATTATAGTCTTATTTAATCTTTCTTTTTCCTTATCTCTTTCCCCCAATTTCCTGTTGGTTCTACCTCTAAAACCTATCTGGCATCATTCATCAGGATATTTTGCAAAATGAGGATTATGAGGTCGGGTCCTGTGGAAAGTAGGGAACCTATAATAAGACGCAGAGTTTCTTGCCTCCCTGGTGTACACAGCCAGTAAAATCCCTTCCCCTTGAGTGTGTATGACACTATGAACATGATGGATACCACTTCCTCGACTAGCTTACGTTATATAGCAAAATGGAAGAGAATTTTGTATGTATAATTTAGGCTGCAAATCAGTTGATTCTGAGCTAATCAAAGGAAGATTATCCTGGGTGGGCCTGACTTTATCAGGTGAAAGCCTCCAAACTAGGAACTGGGCCCTTCCTGAAGAGATAGATTCTCCTGCTGGAAATGAAGTACTCCTTGATAAAGTAAGCAGCTATATTGTAAGAGGGTCAGTGAGAGGGCCCTGTGGCCATGAATTTCAAGTGGCCTCTAGGAGCAAATAGTGGCTCTTCCCTGACAACTAACAAGAACAGAGATCTGTAACCACAAGGAAATGAATGCTGCCAACAATCACATGAGCTTGGAAGAGAACCCAAGCTCCATAAATAAATGCATCCTGGCTGGCACCTCAATACTGCTTTGTGAGACTCAGAGCAGGGGACCCAGTTAAACCGTGCTTGGACTCCTGACCCACAAAAACTGTGAAATAATAAATTCAGGTTGCTTTAAGCACGGTTTTTTTAATTTTTAATTTTTATGGCTATGTAATAGTTGTATATATTTATAAAGTAAGCCACTAAATTTGTGATTATTTGTTATACAGCAACAAATAACAATATAGGTCCTCATTATATTTTACTTCGGATCAGTGCAGTAACCTTCAAACTAAGCTATTAGCTTATCCATCTCCATGAAATCCTAAATAACACAGCCAAAGTCATTTTCCTTATAAACAGACTGAAATGTAACCTCCATGAAATAGGGGATTTGTCTTGTTCAAAGCTGTATCTCTAGAAGAATGCTAACATGTATGCATGGTGTAAGTATTGACTGATGGACTGAATGAATAAATATCATCTGTCCTCCTAAACATACGTCAAAACCTTTGCTGGTCCCTTGCTTACAGAGGCATCCTCCTGATACAAGAAGAGGAAAGGTATATGATAAAGTGTTTCAGCATATCGGTTCTAGAGTAAAACTTTGGGTTTAGATTTCAGCTCTAATATTTTCTAGCTTTGTGATCTGCTGTTGGAAGATATATGACTTCACTAAGCTTTGGTTTTATAAGCATGAATAATTCTTACCACTCAAGACTGTATTGAATATTAAATAAGACAATGCATTTAACATTTTTTCACAGTGCCTGGACTATGCAATAGATCAACAAGTATTATTTATGATTATAACATTTAAGGCCCTTTACTATCTACCTTTCTCTCCTGTCCTCCAACCTTATGATGATAGCACCCTTGTGTTTCCTGCCTTTGCAGCATGATGGGGAGTGAAACACATGGATACTTTTGAAGTGTCTAGCTCTACCCCTCCCCTGCTATATGACCTTGAGCAAGTGTCTTCACAGCCTCTGTTTGGTTATCTGAGGAATGGGGGTAATTTTAATACATATCTCTTTGTATTGACTCAATCTATGCATAAATCAGTCACATTGAACAATAGCTAAATATTGGTCACTGAGGTCACTGCAGGGCCAATATAATGGATGTCTTTCATAACATGAGGACTCATGGAAGAATTTTTTTCTTCTTAATATTAGAAATAGTTGTGTTGGTACTGGACAATCAATGGTTGTTATTGTTTTTATCTGACTTGGCTTTTCTCTTTGAATTAGCTTCTTCTAATTGAGACGATCTCTACTAGCTCTAGTTCAGACCTTGCTCATTGCCTCTGTGTATTTCCTTTTTTCTCCTTACAAATTTCTAGTTCATGTTTTCCTGTTATGTTTAGGTAAGTTATCCTAAATTCATTCTTAAAAAATGAAAGAACTAAAACAGATTTATGAGAAAAAATCCTTCAAAAGTGGGCAAAGGACATTATGAACAGATAGTTTTCAAAAGAAGACATATATGATGCCAACAAACATGAAAAAATGCTCATCATCACTGGTTATTAGTGATAAACTTCTTAAAGACCTTTTCAAAGGAAGTGAGTGGGGTGAGCCAAAGACTGGCATTTTTGAAATTTGTTTTTCTATTTATCTGAAAATATTGTCTGCCATACTAATTCTTCCAAGAGAGGGAAGGAAAATATTAATAAGGAAAAAATCCAACAATATAAGATTTTATTCATACATGATGCCATTCAGAGCAGAACCCCAAATATGCAGTATTTGTTCAGGACTCAAGAGTCACAAGTTTACTTCACTTTATGAAATAATCCATTCCTCAGACATCCCAACTAACTCAATATCTGAATGTACTATGTACTCCTAGTGGAAATGCTCTCTAATTACTGTCTCTAGCTTTAATTACTGTTATGCAATTGTTATCTAGCAATGGAAATAATTCTTTTAAATTAACCCATTGCTGTATTACTACTTGTATTCAACACAAATGGATGATACTTAAGTCAAGGGAAATTATGTTCACAATTTTGTTCAAAAGAAAGAATTGTCTGAAAATCCACATGTGTTACCAGTTAAAAGAAGCTTAAAGTAAACTAAGAAACATCTAATAATTTTGGTATGAAAATAGAAAATAAATACTTAAGTAGAACATAAAAATGAGAAGGGCCAGACTGAAATTTAAGTAGTCCTGAGCTTTACTAAACCAAATCTCTTTAGAGAAACTCCTCATTTTGGGTGATGTAGTTTAATTACTAGTTAATAACATATCACTTACTCTTAAAGTATGTGAACAGAAATTTTGACATAATACATACATCCCATTAATAAAGAAAAAATTAAAATTCTGGTATAAAAAATGAAAGTTAATAATGAAAATTTATAAATACTTGCCCAAAGTTTCCCCTTTTCCGATAAGTATTTAGTTGCAAAACATTCTGAGGGTTTTTTTTTTAACTTTCTTTTAATGTCAGTATGCAAGTAACTAAGTTATATATAAATATACTTTAATACTTTTAAATTGAGGTATTACATACGTGAAGTAGAAAAATCTTAATTGTATGCCTTGTTAGATATAATAAATTAGCAATAACTATATAATTATCACCTAAGTCAAAATACAGAACACCCAGTTAACAACCTCCTTTGCCTCACAAAGGCAGCCATTATCCTGACTTTGGAAAACCATAGGCTAGTTTTGGCTGTTTTTGAACTTCATATAAATGGAATCATACATTATGTATATGTTAGTGACTGGCTGCTTTCACTTAACGTACTGGACTATTCATCCACATTTTTGCAGTCAGAGCTTTTCAAAAACTTTCAGCATTATACGACTATATTATATTTATTAGAGATTTGGATTTTTTTCAGTAAAAGAGTAGACTAATAGTGCTGCTATTAGTTATTTGTTATTAGACATTTGGATTTTTTTCAGTAAAAGAGTATGACTAATAGTGCTGCTAGGAAGATTCCTGTACAGGTGTTTTGGTGAACATATATACTCTTAACTGTTGGGCCAATACATAGAAATGGAATTTCTGGGAAAAGTCATAGACTCAGATTTAGTAATTATGTCTAGTCATTCTCCAAAATGATTTTAGCAGTTTACACTCCCAACATATCACATGAGATTTCCAGTGCTCTACATCCTTACAAATACTTAGAATTATCAATAATTTTTTAAATGTCATTTATTTTGGTGTATGTGTTAGTAGTAGAAGCTCATTTGAGATTTTAGTTTGCATTTCTATGATAATAGGACGTTTATATTTTAAAGAGTTTTTAAAGAAAGAAAAAGAAGAATGGATTACCATTTATAATCCAAAATTTGGGCAGGTATCAAGATAAACTATGATAATCTATGAATATGTCTCCTAAGGAACATAGTTAACTTTATTATTCAGAGAATGCTAGCAAAATTAAAATAAACAAAATTCTAGAACAGAATGTATAGAAGCAGCTATTAATATAACAAAAAATACTAGTTTTAATTATTTTGTGGCATAATCAATGCCAATTTTAAGCTATCAAAATGCTACATACACTTCTAATCACTCCCAAATTTAGATAAAAATTTTGATTTGGGAAGATTTTAAATATCACAATTTATGTTGTATTTGAGACAGACTTAAATGTTTGTTTTTTTTGTTTTGTTTTGTACAATGAGGCTTCATACTTTTGATACGTAAAATGGGACTTTGCAACTTGATGTGATTAGTGTTCCCTTCTTAGACTATGTCATTCCCACTACTAGTTAGATTTGTATTTCAGATGACTACAGATAAGACAAGCCTAATGAGACTCATAATTCAGATCTTACAGCTGAAGGAGTTTCAATTTTAATAAAATGCTGGCGCTATCCTTATAAAGAACTGGCAAAAATAGTTACGTTCATTGAAACTAAAGTTTAACATGGGAATTTTCTGTATCACATTCAGCCAACATTTTCATGTGAGGGAAAAAAGGATGGAAATAGTTGTTTTATAACAATGAAGTTATGCAAATTTTAAGTCATAGAAGTGCTTGCTTTATAATTTCAGTGCATGGGAGATTTTTATGTATGACTTCTTGATTCTGACACTCATTTTAAATTTGTTAAATGCAAAAAATAACTTTTACAGCACTAAAACAGGTTGGCTGGTTAGCTTGGAGTAATTTTAGAGTAAACTATATGCACAGTTAAAACAAATGCTATAGAAATGGTTATCAGTAAAGGAAGAGAGAATGTTTATGGACTCTTGGTAAAACATAAAATGCACTCAGGAATTAATACGTATCCATTTTATAAAAATTCTAAGGTGATAGATGAGATCAAGCCTAATTTTTATATAAGCATACTATTTGAATGTTGAACATGTGCACTCACACAAGCTGCATGAGCAGAGGGATCTTTGTATAATGCCAAGATTTAAATTTTTTTCCCTCTTCCAAATGAAGTATAATAAATGAGGGAATGAAGTTTGTATATTTTCTGTTATTTGTTATCCAAGTTCTCCTCTATTTTTAATGATGGCCTACTTCTGAATTAGGCTTTTGATGTTGAATGAGGTATATATAGTTTACGCATGTTAGAAAAGCTTCAATTACATGTTCAAGTTCTCAAGAAATTCTCTATGTAATTCTTTATAGTAGAAAAAATGAAAAGAAGGTGCCTTTATCAACTTCACTCACTCATTCTTTTTTCACTGATTTACTCTTTCCCTTAATAAATGTTTACTTAGCGTTATCTATATACCAATTATTCGGCTGGCCCAAAGGGAATAAAATAAAACAACATACCAACATAGTGCCTTTGCTTGGAGACGTTAACGTTCCAGTAGTTAGACAAAACAAAAACATAAGACAAAGCAGAATGACAAGGGCAAGAGGAGAGGCAATCAGACAATGCATAGGGAAGAAGAGCTGGCATGTGGCAGAGGACTCTTTTTGGCATTTAGGTGGACTTCACAATTATTATAACTCTAGGATAGATGGTATTATGACTTGCGCTTTGTAGATGAGGAATCTAGGACAAAGGGAGAATGTAATTGACGAGGCAATTTTAATTGCATTATCACAATGACAGAAAGGTGAGTTGCTATGTTTTTTTTTTTATTGAAAAACTCTGAATAGAAATGGCATTTCAATCAAGTTTGCAGCAGCCTTTGAACAAAAATGTTAAAATTCTGATTTAATTTATATGTCAATATTATAAAGATGAAATATAAAGAAGTAATTTGTGAAGTAACAAAATGAAGGAAAACTGGACATGCAGAGAGTGATAAAAATCTACTTTAAGGACTTTAACTTTTTAATTTCTTTTCACTGGGTTTTGAATTTTCAACCATAATGAAATTAAAATACGTTATTTTCTTAATATAACTTTTGAAATCTCACTGTTGTATTGTTTTCTATGCTGCAGTAATTGTCCTCGAGATACCAATGGGACAAAGAGGTAAACTAAGAGACCTATATGTGCTTCTATTTAAGAAGCTTTGTAACTTTTAAATAGAGAGAACATGTAATATATTATTTATACCAAAACTTATTTGAGATTTAAAATAGGCACAAATAATTCTGAAAAAGAATCATCCAAATATTTTAATAGTGCTTAAGCAGAAGAATTTCTCTCATCAAACTTTCATTGGAATTTTATTTCTTCTATATCCAGCTACATTGATCTTGATATTTGAAATTATGGTAAAGTTATGAAACTAGAAAACTAGGTACATTTCTTAACATCACTGCTTCCTTGCTGCATATATGCAAAAAAATTACTTTACCTTCCTATTTCTTTCATCAGTAAAATAGCAGTAAAAATAATGGCTGCCTCATAGAATTATTATAGGCAAAGCACTTAAACTTGCACCTGTATAGAGAAAAAAAATCAATAAAGGTTAGCTACTAATTTTATCTACAGTTGTATATACTTAAAATTATCATATATATTTATCATTTTCTGCTGCAATAATTCTGGTGCTTCAGTGATCAGATTGACTTAACAATTGTTTTCAGAAAAGCTCTTACAGTTCATTTTTGCCAATTAAGTTTTTTTTTTCCCCTTCGTCAGAACACTGCTCAAAAATCATGCCATCTGTGGCATCTTCTAATGCTAACTAGCTATATATCAATATCTCAATGATAATACATTTAAGCATGTATGGGCAAATTGTATGACAGTATTACAGATGATGAATCAGAGTTTGGGAGCTATAATAAGTGGTAGGAATAACCATCTACTCCTCAGCTTAAGTGATTTGCTCCAGACCACATGACATTTTTTGCAGGGCAGGACTAGATTCTATATGTTCTGATTTCTAGTGCATGGTTGTTTGTTTTTAGCATGGTAAGATATTGTTTAACTAAGACACTTCTGTGAATAAAAAAGCGTGCTATAAAAACATAATGGAAATATATTTATATAAATATATATGTATTTATGTATTCATATAAATATACATGTATATTTGTATGTTTCTACATGTGTATGTATATATTATACATATATGTTTTATATAAATATATAATACATATATGTGTATATTTATATTATATATATTATACATTATACATACATATGTATGCATTTATATAAATATATACACACACACACATACACACGTACATAAAGCTAATTTGTTGTCTCAGGCAAACCAGGATTATGGCATACTGGCCATGATTTAATAGATAAAATAGAAATTTCATCAAGTATTATAATGTGGAGATTTTAACATGGGGTATTTTTTAAGGTATAAGGAACTGAAAAAATCAACAGGCAACACTAAGTTAGATAATAACTGTAAGAATCAACTACATTTCTTGGGGTGAGAAAACAAAAATAAAGACATTGATGTTTTTAAACCTTAGAAGTTCAGAGGAGGGCATCATAGACCTAAAATCAAAACTCTCTGGGGAATGGATACCCATTCCCTGGTCATTGCTGATACCTCAGAAATTCAACAGAGGACCCAAAGAGAGTTGGGACCCAGACCTTTGGGGAAGGCATGAGGTCCAGGTAATGACACTGCCTTAGGAGTTTGGAAAAGGGGTTTGTGGGTTGGGCCTTTGAAGATGGTGTTTTTTTCTGGTGTGAAGATTAATTTTATGCATCACTTTGACTGGGCCATGGTGCCCAGATATTCAAATTTTATTCTAAATGATTCTGAAAGCATTTGTCTATCCAATGTCTGTTCCACCATCATATTTTGAAAATACAGAGTCTGTATTTACAAGTTTATAGCTGGAGAGGAATTTTGCCTTAGCCAAAATCACAGGTTTTGGTTCACTGGTTACATTGTTAGAGAGCACTGTGACTTATCCATGTATGATTTTGATTATTTTTTTTTTAGATGAGACTTTGAACTTTAAAGTTGACGCTAGATAAGTCAAGACTTTGGGGGCTATTGGGAAGAAATGAATGTATTTTGCATGACATAGGGATGTAAGATTTTGGGGGCAGGGTGGCAGGCACAGAATGCTCTGGACTAAATTGTGCCATGCCCCCAAATTCATATGTGGAAGCCTTAACCCCCAGTGTCACTGTGTCTAGAGATGGGGACTTCAGGAGGTAACAAAGGTTAAATCAGGTCAAAAGAGTAAGGCTCTAATCCCATAAGTTTGATGGCTTTATAAGAAGAAGAAAGGAGAAATCTCTTTGTCTCTGCCATGTGAGGACTCAGCAAGAAGGCTGGTATCTGCAAGCAAGGAAGATAGCCCTCACCAGAAACTACATTGGTTGGAACCTCAATCTTAGACTTCGGCTTTCCAGAAATGTGAGAAAATAAATTTCTGTTGTTTAAGTCACCATGTCTATGGTATTTTTGTTATGGCAGTCTGAGTTAAGTGTTTTCTTGGATAATATTAATGTTTAAGTTGGTGCCGTAATTGAATGCATATATCTCCCCCAATTCAAATGTTCAAATTGTTAACCCTCAAAGTGATGCTATTAGTATGTGGGGCTTTGTGCTCCTAATGTATTCCTTTTTAGTAGGAATCCAGAAGTATTAAATTGAATGGAAAAGCACTTGCCATTTCTGGCTGGAGGTCACAAATTGAAATGCCTCCTATATCACATATTATGGAGGTCATGTGCATCTGCGGCAACAGGGACTTTCTTTATTCCCTCTTTATTTGCTGCTGTTTAAGTTGACAACCTCCCTTCTCCATAAAAATTCACTTACATCTCCTGCTTTTGTAGTTCTTTGTTTTCACTTTACTGTGTAATAGAATTAGCATGTTGCTGCCAGAATACAAGCATTGCTTTTGGCAAATTAAAGTGCATGTCATTTCTTAATACACTAGAAAGGGAAAATAAATAAAAGTACACAAGTTCAAGTCTAAAACTTTAGTACATTTCCATGCAAATCTGTGCACACGTGGGAGGGGTTAGTCTAGTATTGTTATTCAGAGAGTTGGACCACTATTGTGCATTGCTAATCGAGTGTAATCACTAAAAAGCCTTGTGAAAATGTTATGCCCTATGTAACAGCAGAGTAACATCAATTCAATCAGAAGAATCACTATCTACAGCAGCTACAGCCTTAAAAACTGTATTTCTTAAATAATACCTGAAAGTTGAAATGACCTCTTTATCTATGGCTGCTGAATAGTGTTGTGTTAACAGACATATAAATGACATTAATCTCCTGTCTATCTCCATCAGAGCTCTGGAGTCATCTAGGATTTGCTGCTTAAAGTGTACAAGCAGAGTAGATTTAACATAATTCTTAAGGGCCATACAATTTTCTAATGGTAAATTAGCATTGGCTTGCTTTAATTTAAAGTTACCAGCTGCATTATGCCTTAACAAAGAAAGCCTGTCTTTTGAAGCTTTGAAGTCAAGCATTGACTTAGCTTCCCTAGCTATGAAAGTCCTAGTGGTATCTTCTTCCAATAAAAGGATATTTTCACCTACATTGAAAATCTGTATTTCAAGGTAGCCACCGTATTCAATTTTCTTAGCTAGATTTTCTGGATAACTTGCTGAAGCTTCTCCATTAGCATTAGCTGCTTCACCTTGCTCTTTTATGTTATGGAAATAGCTTCTTTCCTTAAACCTCATAAACCAACCTTAGCTAGATTCCATCCTTTCTTATGCAGCTTTCTCAGTCTCTCAGTCTTCACAGAATTGAAGAAAGTTGGGGCCTTGCTCTGATTAAGTCTTTGACTTAAGAGAGTGTTGTGAATGATTGATCTTCTAACCAGACTACCACAACTTTCTCCATATCAACAATAAGGCTGTTTTGCTTTCTTATCATTCATGGATTCACTGGAGCAGAACTTTTAATTTTAAGAAATTTACATTTGCATTCACAACTTAGTAAACTGGTACAAGAGGCCTAGCTCTCAGCCTGTCTCAACTTTCAACATGCCTCCTCACTAAGCTTAATTATAGTCTTTGATTTAAATTAAGAAATATGTGACTTTTTCTTTCACTCGAACACTCAGTGACTATTGCAGGGTAATTAGTTGGCCTAATTTTAGTTTTGTGGCGTATCAGAGAATAGGAAGGACCAGGGAGGGGAAGAGAGACGGGGAAGGGCCTGATGAAGTAGTCAGAACACACACAACAGTCTTACGTAGGCATGACTCACGGTGCCCCAGAACAATTCCAACAGTAACATCAAAGATCACTGATCACAGATCGCCATACCAAATATCATAACCATGGAAAATTTTAAATATTCTGAGTACTACCAAAATTTAACAGAGACATGAGGTGAGCACATGCTGTTGAAAAAACAATGCAGATAGACTTACTCAACACAGGGTTGCCACAAGCCTTCAGTGTGTAAAACAGCAAAATTCCATTGTGAAATGCAATAAGTGAAGCTCAATAAAATGAGGTGTGCCTGAGATATACATCCTGTTGCTTCTATTTCTCTTGAGAACCCAAATATATTTGGCTAATTCTTGTACCTGAGAAATTCAGAGCGGAAGTGAAGATCTCTGAGGACGGTGGGATGCTTGGCTAACGAGGGCACTTCAAGCTTGTCGAGACTGGACATCATGACCTGGGAGTGAGGCCCCTGGGGAGCAGATGCTGCCAACCTGCTTTGATATCTCTGTGTGTGCACATCAAGGCTGTTTCTGGAAATGACTAAGCTTGAGATGTAAACCAAATGCAGTTGATTGTGTGAAATACTATCTGCTAGAATGATGTTGATATAAACAAAATTTTTCTCCCTGCCTTTTCATTTTCCTGAGTGTCCCCAATTAGGTTAAACTGACAGCTGAAAAGAAAAAGTAGTTTTCAGTCTCAGGCTCAGACTCTCCACGAAGAGTACATGAGTGGCTTTGGGGCACAGTTCATCCTTAGTGATCATGTATATGTACTTGAACTTCCATTCAAAACAATACCAGTTTTATGCTTCTGAGGAAGGAGACCCAGGCATCTAGGATCCCCTCCCCCTTGACTTCCACACTGCATTTCAATAGAAGAAAAGGCTGGCTGGCCGACTGGCAGCTCCTAAATCACCTTCCTGTAAATAGCAGGCATGTGTGGGGGAATCTCTCTGGAAGACACTGTTTTTACTTAACAAGATCAAAACCCCACCTCACTCCTCCATCGACCTTTCATATGTGATTTCTAAAGCTGCAGACCCAAGACCCTTTCATATGTGATTTCTAAAGCTGTAAACCCAAGACCCTTTCATGTGTGATTTCTAAAGCTGTAGACCCAAGACCCTTTCATATGTGATTTCTAAAGCTGTAAACCCAGGACCCTTTCATATGATTTCTAAAACTGTAAACCCAAGACCCTTTCACTTGTAATTTCTAAGGCTGTAAACCTAAGATTCTTTCATGTGTAACATCTAGATTGTACGCCTGTATAAAGGTGAGCTTCTTTTTTTTAGGTGAGCTTGGGGGTTGGACAAATTGTTCCTTTGCTCACTCACAGTCTGTAATAAAACCTCTTCATTCCTAGTTCGGTGTTTCTCGCAGCCGCTCCTGCTTCACTTCCTTATAGCAAGTTACATGTATAGTTGTATAAATGAAATCATTCTCACCTTCTCCCTGACAAGGATGGTATAAAAGCTAAACTCTCACGTATTTATCTCTTAAGTGCCCCAAATTTATACTTGTCTAGTGATGTTCAGTCGTCCTTTATTTCAGTCACAGTCCCACTGGAATACTCTGCAACCTGAAGACTAAATCCTGAAGTAAACCACCACCACTAAGCCTTACATAAAATAATAAATGTAATGAGGGAAGAGAAAAAGAAATTAGCCAATACATACATATAAACATATATATATATATACACACACACATATATGTTCTCATATACACAAATATATGATAAAAATATGCATAGTAGAGTTTTTATTTTATAGTTAATAATAATAAACAATAACAATAAGCTACAGTTGGTTTTTTAACTTCTTTCTCTTTATTATCAATGTCATATGCCTTTTGTCTTTGGTAAAAATAAATAAACCCAAATCTTTACTCCTATGATATCTAAATTTTCAGTGGTTTTACATAAATATGTAACATATATAAATACGACATAAATATATACATATATAACACACACACAGTTTTCCAATTAATCTTTGCAGTTGGACTTGGACACATCCTAGAGAATCTTTTGCGTTTGCTGACGTATTTGGGATAGTGACCTAATATTTCCTTGTAATCAGGATCAATCAAGCCAACCAGTGCAATAACCTGCCTGTTGTTTCAATGGCAAAAGAAGCACAAATTGACCAAGTGGCAGTTTCAACTTATAATTAACTAAAAGCATTATCGTGTCTTCTGGTGAAAGTACTTTTCCTTTAGGAGATAAAAAATTGAAACTAGCAGAGTCTAAATTGTAGGAAAAAAAGCAAAAATTCTTCAAATGGATTATTAAGAAAAATAGTGAGAAGTGTGACTCCATACTCCACCCCTTGATTCCCAGATCCATATATTCCCAATCCATATATTGGTTAATGGCTCAAAACATATTTTTCATCATGTAAGATAAAATCTCTATTTTTTAAAACCAAGAGATGATCTCTAAATTGCATTGGAATTAAGTTTTCAATAGACCATTCTACCATCCTCTCAGGCCACCTGCTTTACAGTGATAAAATGCATGAATAAAACCAGATAATTCTCTGAGTATAAGCCCACTTGGCATACTTCTTTTCGTGTGAAATAAGGATCTTGGTCTTAGGAAATGTTATGTGGAATAAAATGAAGGTAAATAAGGCCACTGATATTTGTACTAATACAGGGATTTGGGGCACAAAAAGCAAATGTAACCAGTGATGGCAAATTACTATCTCCTCCCTGTTGTAAGGTGTCCAGTGCAATCACTCAGCAATGAGGTGACTGCGTGGTCCCCATTAGGAAGGTGCCATTTGAGGGTTTTGTACTGCTCTCTGCTCTTACAAGAGTTTGGCATTCAGTAGTGATGGCAGCCACATATGCATTGGTAAGAAAAAATGCACGCTGTGGAGCTAACTATATAGCATCCAGCTCTGCCACCATGACCACATTGTACCCTGGGACACTGAACAACTACCTGGATTGCTGGGTGAAAAGAAAGATCCACTCATTCCTTTTACTTGATTGATGCACCTGTATTAGTCCATTCTCATGCTGTTACAGAGAAATACCCGAGAATGTGTAATTTAAGGAAGGAGGTTTAATTAACTCACAGGTTCACAGGGCTCAGGAGGCCTCAGGAAACTTACTTACAATTATAGTGGAAGGGGAAGCAAACACATTCTTGTTCACGTGGTGGCAGCAAAGAGAACTGCAGAGCAAAGCCAGGGCAGGGAACTCCTTATAAAACCATCAGATCTCGTGAGAACTCAGTCACTATCACGAGAACTGAATAGGGAAACCTCCTCCATAATTCAATTATCTCCACCTGGTCCTGCCCTTGACATGTGGGGTTTATTACAATTCAAGATGAGATTTTGGGTGGGGACACAGCCAAATCATATCAGCACCTAAGGTAAGAAAAAAAAAATGGAGATGACCTAATGTAATTTACTTTTTTACTAACCCTCTGGTAAATTAGGCTGATTATATTTGCTAGTAGGTAGAAACTTTGTATTTCAAATGCCCTGAGAAGTATATTTCTGGCTAAAGATGGCTTACAGTAAATAGAACTCTCAGTCTCTGAGGCACAGCTCCAGGCACAGACAGGCAACTCTCTGGGATATAACACAGAAATGTTTTGTAATTTAAATGTGCCCACTATGTGAGGTGATCCCACAACCTCATGTAGAGACCTCATCTGTTATTCTTCAGCCTTTTGACTTCTTGTATACTTGATAATTATTTAATAAAGCTTGATATTGAGTAAGGTCTCTGATGCAGATGACTCATTTGACAATCCAATTGTGCATGTTAGCTCACTAGGGAAAAGTCTGACTGGTATCCGCAGAACATATTTTCTTGTTATCTCATTATTCAAAGTATCCTCTATAGTGGATGGTCTGTGATAATCTTTCTTCACACTCTATGATCATTTTGAGAGGCTCGACCGCATAGCTCTAATTCATTGCCCCTTGTTACCAGTTTACCAATCCTGGTATTTTTCTACATACCTGATCATGAAACCAAACTGTTAGCAACTAATGATGAATATGTTTATTTCTTTATTTGGGGGTACATCTTAAGTCAGACAAAAAAGCCAACAATATCTACAGTTGGTCTTAGGAAACGTTATGTGGAATAAAATGAAGGTAAATAAGGTCACAGACATTTGTGCTAATACAAGGATTTGGGGCACAAAAAGCAAATGTACATCCAGAATACAGTCTAGATCCAATGATGACAAATCACTATCTCCTCCCTGTTGTAAGGTGTCCAGTGCAATCACTCAGCAATGAGTCGACTGGCTGACCCTCATTAGAAAGGTGCCACTTGAGGGTTGTGTACTGATCTCTGCTCTCAAAAGCATAATTCTTATTCTAAGTTCCACTCAATTGAAAGACAACCTTTTGACATTGCTTTTCAGGGACATTTGTGGTTGGGATTTTAATTATGCAGCATTTTTCAGCTGATGTCAGCATAACATGCAGAACCATTAATCTTAAGGAACTGCTTATGATACCACATGTTTGAACAGACTAGAGAATTCAGTGCAGAAGAGAAAGGTGTTATAGGAGTGTTATGAACTGAATGTTTATATCTCTCCAGAATTGGTATGTTGAAATCCTGAATCCTCCAAATGCAATGGTATTAGGAGGTAGGGGTTTTTGGAGATATTTAGATCATGAGGCTACACTCTCATGAATGGAGTTAGTGCCCTTACAAAAAGAAACTGGAAATAATTTGCTTCCTCTCTTCACTTTCCACCATGTGATGATGCAATGAAAAGATGGCCATTTGCAAATGAGGAAGAGTGCCCTAAATAGACACCAAATCTGCTAGTGCCTTGATTTGAACTACCAGACTAAAAAAACAAGATATAAATTTCTGTTCTTTAGTTATTCAGTTTATTATATTATGTTATATAATGGCAGTTTGCAAATTACTAAGAAAAGGAATTCAAGCCACCTGTTCATGCAAATTATTTATGCCTTCCACCTTTTTAAAATATTTTATTTTTACTTCAATGGTGTTGATATATACATTTATATACTTATCTAGTTCTGTAAATGTCTCTAAATATACCAGAAAGAGGCAGAAGACATACCTGCTTATATATAAATATGTATGCTTATGCTAGTTAAATACATAAATACTGTAATGTTATGCAAGTGTGTGTGTGTGTGTGTGTATGAGTGTGTGTGTGTTTCATATGTGTTTCCTCTATGTTCACCATTAGATCTTTGCACAGTATGGGAAATGCATCAGGCGTAACATCAAAGGTTCAAAAAGGACTCTGTTCACAGATGACACAAATCATATAGCTGTTTACAGGGATTCTCTTTAGTTTTATAAAATACTTGTATTAGTAAAATTCTAAAATAAATATTGAACTTATGAATCAGCATTGGAAAAATAAATCAAGAATTAAAAAGGGCACAGTATATATTCATTTGCTGATTATCTCTTAAAGGAAGTTTCCTCATTTGGAAAACAGGAGTGATTAAGAGTTCCTACTTAATAAAGTTGCTAAATGTTGCTAAACAATAACATGAGATAAATATATAAACTTTGGATCAGCATAAACTCTCAATAAATACTTGTTTTCATAATATTTATTATTTTTTATGTCAAGCATTATAGTAGGAAATTTGGGGAGATATAGAGGTATAATGTATGATGCTTTCTTCGTTGGAGTTTCTAACCTAGCTAAAGACAAATTAGTACAAGGATTAAAGAGAACCCTGTTTAAATTTAGAAGGCTTATCCTTGAATCCTACTCTACTAAACAGGCTACATAACCTTGAGAAGGTAACTTATTTTTTTTTGAATGTTTATGACTTTATATAAAATAGAAATAATAATGGATATTTCAAAGATTTAAGTAGTGATCTGTATGATAGAAACACAGTAAGCTTTAAGAGTGAAAAGAAGGGCAAACTCAGTCTTAGCTATGGTTGTTAAGAAAAGCTTTGGGAAGGTGTTAGGATTGAGCTAGGCACTGAATGGATTTGAATAAACTACAGGGAAGAAAAGAACATTCCAAGAAACCATAAAACTGAAAGAACATGAATAAACGTTGAGGCAGTGACAAACATGGCAGATGTGGCACCAGTTGGAAAACACAGGTATCGGATTAGAATTAGTTATGCAGGTTAAATAGAAGTAAACGATATTAACTCGGATTCTGGAAGACTCTTCCTGCTTTCATATCCTTGCCTTCCTGCTTACTTTCTGTGTGACCTTTTTGGGTCTGTCTCAGTCCATACATAACAGATAACAAAATAAACTATTCCAAGTTCTGCCCAATAGATGAACTTCTCTTTCTCGCTGGTTATTCAGAGACATTCCTCAATTTTCTGGTTTGTCCCTGAAGAACAGTATGCCTAAGTACCAAGTTTTCTCATTTGTGAAAAGGAGATAGCGGGTTTATATCATAGAGTTGTCACAGTGATTAAAGGATTCAATATATGGAAAGTACTTAAAATGGCATATAGTAAGTGCTATAAAATGTTTTGAAATTACACTTAAATTTGTGTTTCAACTTTAAAGAGTGTTAACTTACACTCAGAAATAAAGTAGTTAAATAAAATAATATCTCTTTCCATATTTTGCTTCTCAAGCTAAAAGAACTTTCTTCTCTGTGTTTACTTTTTAGTCCAAGTCAAATATATGATACATGAAATTGAGTATGAAGAGGTGGTTAAAGGTAAACACTTTCTCAATAAAAACTGTTGTATTTGGTTTTATGTACAGTAAAACAGCATGTTAAAATATTTATTTTCTATTGCTTTATATTGCATCTTTCATAAGTCACAGCCTGATCTTATAAAATATTTGTGAAGCTGTAAGGTTTCACATCATCATTTGCCTGGAAAAGTGACCAAATCCACCATGGCCAATTTGAAAGTCATTCACAATGTGCACCAAGTAGCATAAGCTGAAGCAAAGACATTAGTCATGGATTTCTACTCTCCTCTTCATATACAGTTCTTTTAGAAGCATACCCTTCTGTATAAGAGCACAGCATTTCTCCATCTAATTATAGCTCTTGTTAAGTCTTACACCATGATGATAAGGAGAATTGTTCAATAAGCCCCTTGGAAAGCTTCCTGACTTTATACTACATATGTTAACAAGCCAGTGCTCCTAAGAACCCAAACTGATGAAATAGGTGAATGATTATATGCACACAGAGAATCATAAAAGTTCATATTTAAAAGGATGGTTTTCCACCTTGAATAGACTTCTGCCTAATTTCCATATATACTGTCCCTGCTAAGTAATTTTACAGTGATGGTAGAATATACCATAAAAAGAGAAGTGAAGGGATATGCATCTTCACAATGGCCCTATACACAAAATGTTTTTCCATTATTTATTTCTCCCCACAGGGACTTATAGGAAAGAACTGATTACCTCCCCAGATTTTTTTAGGACAGTTCTGTTTAACCAAAAATTCTCCCTTATAATAAATTGACATAATTTCATTGAAACCTTAGTTTTCTCCTTTCTCTTACTCATTATTTTCTTCATATTCTAGACTATCAACCAATATTCCTTTTTCAATGTGAAACCGTACTTATTTGGAGAAAACCTCTTCTCCAAAAAAACAAAAGAACAAAATGAATACACTACTGTTTTGTTTTTTTTTTAAGTTCACTGCATGTATGTCTTCTTTTGAAAAGTGTCTGTTCATATCCTTTGCCCACTTTTTAATGGGGTTGCTTTATTTTTTATTACTTTTTTTTTCAGATGGAGTCTTGCTTTGTTGCCAGGCTGGAGTGCAGTGGCACGATCTTGGCTCAGTGCAACTTCTGCCTCCTGGGTTCAAGCAATCCTCCTGCCTCAGCCTCCCGGGGTTGCTTTTTCTTGTAAATTTGTTTAAGTTCCTTATAGATGCTGGATATTAGATATTTGTCAAATGCATAGTCTGCAAAAATTTTTTTCCATTCTGTAGTTTATATATTTACTCTGTTGATCGCTTCTTTTGCTGTGCAGAAGCTCTTTAGTTTAGTTAGATCCCATTTGTCAATTTTTGCTTTTGTTGCAACTACTTTTGGTGTCTTCATCATGAAAACTTTGCCATTTCTTATGTCCAGAAAGGCACTGCCTAGGTTGACTTACAGGGATTTTGTAGTTTTGGGTTTTACATTTAAGTCTTTAATCCATCTTGAGCTGATTTTTGTGTGTGGTATAATGAAGGGGTCCAGTTTCAATCTTCTGTGTATGACTAGCCAGTTATTCCAGCAACATCTACTGAATAGGGAGTCATTTCTCCATTGTTTGTTTTTGTCAGTTTGTTGAAAGGTCAGACAAATGTAAGTGTGCAGCCTTATTTCTGGGCTATTTTATTCCATTGGCCTACATGTATGTTTTTGTACCAATATACCATGCTGTTTTCATTACTATAGCTGGAGAGTTGAAGTTGGGAGGAGGGAGAGGATCAGGAAAAACAACTAATGGGTACTAGACTTAATAACTGAGTGACACAACAATCTAAAACAAACTCCCATGACAGAAGTTTAACTATATAACAAATCTGCACATGTGCCTCTGAATTTAAAATAGAAGTTAAAAAAAAAAAAAAAACCACACCTCCATCCTTGGGCTGGTTGTAAAGCCTTACAAGGAATTTCAGCCAGGGCTTAAGGTGGCTACAAACAAGATTTACAGAATGTTAAATGTTACATATCATCTTATTATTCATATCTTATCAGTAATACAAAATGATTTCCCCAACCCTTTACTACAATGTACCATTTACTGACTCAGGATGGTAAGCATAGACATATGATACCTTTTAAGGAGAGAGTGGTCTAGCTGCAGTGAGCATGGTCAGTAGATAGCCTCTAGCTGTTGCCTTCTTTAGATCTGATTCCACTGCAGAAAGCTGCTTCACCTGATGTCACACTTTTGGTGAGGAAGTCCACAACCAGTAACTCAGTGAGCAGGGTAACAGGATAAAGCCACTTTAGCCAGTTTTTGGATAACTCTGATGTGCCACATTTTTCCTTGAGTTTTCATCCTGGTTGGCCAAGGCTGTGTTGGATCTACCCTGCATTTTTACTTTTCCTCCACTTTATCCCACTTCCTCCCACTTTCTTTCCCAAGTATTAATCTCTAAGAAATATCCTAAAGCCCCAATTCATCTTAACATCTACTCCAAAAACTCAACTTGCAATTCATAGAAACTAAGGTAATAGCAGAAATGTAAAATTCTAAAAATCATTTCCTAATTAAATGCCTTCCTGTAATTAAAAATCATATTAGTTACAGGCAGGCATTTGCTTAGGAAATTAATCTTTTAACCAGAAATCCAGTTTTCTACTCTTCCATTCAGGCTCATGTCCACAGATATCCATGACAATTTGGTTAATTTGAGTTTTGCATGAGTAATATCAATTTAAAGTGATTAGATATAGATACTGGATGAAAACCATAAAGTCACTTGTATCCACTGACTATTCATATTCTTAGGATGTAAGAACTTCAAGCACAGGTTGCTGATTCATCCTTCAGTCTCCATAAATCAATGATTTGATGGTACAGCCCTAAGGGTACAGGTAAAATACAAATTGATATTGTCTTACACACATGAGCAATACCCACAAAATCTGTGTCTCAAGCATATGAAATGCTCCAGTAATTCCTATGCTAGCCTCTACTCCCAAAGATTTCAAGAAAATAATGTCACACATGTTATCTATTTCTTTATAGAAATATCTGGTTTTCTGCTAATTTTCTCTGAAATCCTGGTTATAGGCCAGACATGGCATTTTTTTTCCAGGTTTCTTTTCCATGAAACCTTACAAAGTATTTTAGCTCTCTACCTGGAGACTAGAAGAGTCAATACTACAAGGAGAAAATAAAGTAATCAAACATTTCTGCTGTCCTATAAAATGAGACATTTTATAATAAGTACATATCTTCATAATTGTCAAACTGTTTGGGGTTGATTATGGTAAGTAGGTGCAAGTAGGGTAATTTTCAAATAGTTCAAAAATCACCACTATTTCTAAATTAGCATATCTAACAGTTAAGTTAAAAAAGAAAAACAGCTTAGGTCTTTCTGAATTATTGAACTCAGTTCCAGCAATGCTACAAGTACAGATCTTTACAGGAGTTGCATAATTCATTATCTCCATAAACTAGCTTATTATTAGCAACTCAATATTTCGCATATGAATTTAATGGAAAATTGCATTTCTTCTGTGCACATCTAATTCATTTTTTGGGTAATCTTGATATTTCAATGGATGCAACATTACAAATACAAAAGGGATACACTCAGAGGTTTAGCACGGAAGACTGTTAAAATACTCTGCTTTTTAGCCAGTTAAAGAAATAAGCTTTTATTTGAAAAGGGTTCTGTCTGCCTTGAAGTGTCTAAGAACGGCTCAGCTTTAGAGAGAATCCTGAACAGAGTCACTCTTCTAATGCTGAGTGGAGAGACTACAGTCTCACAGCCTCCCTACTTTTTAGGTCTCTGTTACGGAAAATATCAAACCCAGCTTCTCAACCTGTATTTTTAGCACGTTAAAAAAAACAACAACAATACTTTATTCCCTATAGCATCAAATTTATATCATTTATAGTAAAACATCAGTGTTAAAGTTGATTTGTCACAAAAATATGTGAAAAATAAAATAATTCATTCAATAAATACATATCTGGCATCACTCCGGGCACTTGGTATATGAGTGAAATTAAAAGACAAAAATCTCTACCATTTCCTTTCAACATCGCAAATACGTTTTCTTCTGTGTGCCTGTGGTAGAGACAGGGCTCTAACAAAATTCCAGAGTTTTATTTGTTTGATTGACTGATTCTTAATGATCCTTTGTATTATGAAGCCCAAAATTCTCTACTTGTCCTTAAATAAAGAGCCATTTAACTTGACCCCACAATATTTATCCAAAATAGAACCTATTATACCAGCTCTCTATAGTCTTGATTTTCTCTATTCACCCTAATCTTTTTAAAAAATCACTTTATACCTTGAACCCTTGTATGTCTGCACCTATCCAATGCACCTGTATGGATCAATGTAAGAATAATATCCCCCTGGAAAGTTTCCTGACTCTCCTAGTCCAAGACAATTATGTTCATCTCCCAATTTCCAGTGAAATTAGTTTACATATTTCCCTAACTCCCCCAAATAGATTGGTAAACAAGACCATGATTACATTCATTTGATATTCCCCCAAAGGCTTCAAATTATGCTGAGCACAAGTGAACAATAAGTTATTTTTCAGTAATCTTGCTAACTTCACACAACTGTGGCCATGCTTTTAAAGGCACAGTGGCATCACAATAGTCTCCCTCAGCAATTAAAAAGTGACTCAATTTCCCATTATCTATTTTCCATGGATAGACATATGTTATTTATAAAAATGTACCTGAAATATACTGCAACTATTTATAGAGATGTTATCTCTACACCATTAGAATACCCCATCAAATTCTATAAAGACATTCCTGATCTGTATTTAAATAAAGGATTCTTGTTTACAGATATTTTTTAAAGTAGGCAGCATTTACCTTTTATGCAAGCTTGTGGAATATGAATGGACCTAGCATATTCAGTAAATAATGATTAGTTGAATATTTTTGACTCAGCAAGTATACAAAGAAATGATGTAAATGAGAAGCAATATATTAGAAAATTGTGCTCTGTGGCAATTTTCAATTTGAATTCACTTATAAGAAGGCTTTTCACTTTATATGATAACTTACAAACTGTATTGTCTAAAAATACCATATTTTTAATTTTTTGTGGGTGTTTTTCTTTCATTTATTTATCTTTTTTTTAAATTATACTTTAAGTTGGGGGTACATGTGCACATCGCACAGGCTTGTTACATAGGTATACACGTGCCATGGTGGTGGTGTGCTGCTTCCATTGCCCTGTCATCTACATTAGGTATTTCTCCTAGTGCTAACCCTCCCCAATCCCCCCAACCCCCTGCTATTTCTCCCCTGGCCCTCCTCCCCACAGGCCCTGGTGTATGATATTCCCCTCCCTGTGTCCATGTGTTGTCATTGTTCAACACCCAGTTATGAGAGAGAACATGTGGTGTTTTGTTTTCTGTTCTTGTGTCAGTTTGCTGAGAATGATGGTTTCCAGTTTCATCCATGTCCCTGCAAAGAACATAAACTCATCCCTTTTTATGGCTACATAATATTCCATGGTGCATATGTGCCACACTTTCTTTATCCAGTCTATCATTAATGAGCATCTGGGTTGGTTCCAAGTAATTGCTATTGTGAACAGTGCTGCAATAAACATACATGTGCATGTGTCTTTATAATAGAATGATTTATAATATCTTGGATATATACCCAGTAATGGGATTGCTGGGTCAAATTGTATTTCTATTTCTAGATCCTTGAGGAATCACCATACTGTCTTCCACAATGGTTGTATTAATTTACACTCCCACCAACAGTGTAAAAGTGTTCCTATTTCTCCACATCTTCTCTAGCATCTGTTGTCTCCTGATTTTTTAATGATTGCCATTCTAACTGGTATGAGATGGTATCTCAATGTGGTTTTGATTTGTATTTCTCTAATGACCAGTGATGATAAGCTTTCTTTCATATGTTTGTTGGCTACATATATGTCTTCTTTTGAAAAGTGTTTCTTCATATCCTTTGCCCAGTTTCTGATGTTTTTTTTTCTTGTAAATTTAAGTTCTCCATAGATTCTGGATAGTAGCCCTTTGTCAGATAGGTAGATGGCAAAAATATTTTTCTATTTCGTTGGTTGCTGGTTCATTCTATTGATAGATTTTTTTTTTTTCTGTGCAGAAGCTCTTAAGTTTAATTAGATCCCATTTGTCTATTTTGGCTTTTGTTGCCAATGCTTTTGGTGTTTTAATCATAAAGTCCTTGCCTGTGCCTATGTCCTGAATAGTGTTACCTAGGTTTTCTTCTAGGGTTTTTATGGTGTTAGGCCTCCTGTTTAAATTTTTAACCCATGTAGAGTTAATTTTTGTATAAAGCGTAAGGAAGGGATCCAGTTTCAACTTTCTGTGTATGGCTAGCCAGTTTTCCCAACACCATTTATTAAACAGGGAATCCTTTCCTCGTTGCTTGTTTTTGTCAGGTTTGTCAAAGATCAGATGGTTGTAGATGTGTGGTGTTGCCTCTGAGGCCTCTGTTCTGTTCCATTTGTCTATATCTCTGTTTTAGTACCAGTACCACACTGTTTTGATTACTGTAGCCTTATAATATAGTTTGAAGTCAGATAGCGTGATGCCTCCAGCTTGTTTTTATCATATTCCAGAAACTTATAGTAGGAAGATGATGAGCTGTGTTCCTAATAACCTTAGTAGCTATGGTAGCCAGAATAATTTTCCCCACTGATGGCCATGTTCTAATTCCTACAAATGTGAATATTATTCTCTTATGTGGCCAAAAGGATTTTGAAAATATAATTAAGTTCTCTTATGTGACCAAAAGGATTTTGAAAATATAATTAAGTTAAAGATCTTAAGATAGGGAGATTATTTTGTATTATGCAGCTGAGTCCAATATAATCACAGAGTCTACGTAAGAGAGAGGCAGAAGTGTTGGAGTCAGAGAAGATCAAGTAACATTGGACACAGAGATGAGAGTAATCTGTGGCCACAAGCCAAGAAATGAACACAGCCTCTAGAATATAGAAGAGGCAAATAAATGATTCCTATCCAAGAGCCTCTTGAAGAAATACAGCTCTGTTGACTAATTTTAGATCTCTAACCTTCAGACCTATATAATAGCAAATGCATGGTGTGTTAAGTTACTAAATGTGTGGTAGAAGTAGGACACTAGTAGAGTAGCTTATGTTGTCTGAAAGCCATCTGCCTTTGAGGTGACATAGCTTCCTCTTGTGTATGAGCTGAGCTACCTTTAGTTTATAACAATTTACCTTAGTTTTCTATTTTATGTCTGGGAACTAAAACTGCTTTGAAGTTATTTTGGTTTCTTAGGAGAAAAATAAATACATGATGTAACATTTCCATTTTTATTGGCTATTGACAAAATTCTAAAGGTATGCAATAATGTTCCCCAAAGTAGATTTTTCTACTTTTAATAATCAGTCACCACTATTCCTTCTTCTCACCAATCTACCTTGTTTCTTTGCCATGTGGTGTCTTCTGCTATTGCCCATTACAAATCTAGGTACAAAACAAAGATCTAGCTGATGACAATAAGGGCATAAAACATGCAATGACATTTTAAACTAAATAACCAATGTCCTAAAATGGCATCATCACATGCAATTTATGTTTTAATGGTTCATTAACATTATTACTGTCGAATCAGATAATATCATTAGCTAGACTTTTTTCATATTAAGAAGCAAATTCTTAGAGGTTAAACTGATTGTAGACATCCTAATATAGTATAAAGAGCACAGTTATTCTCATTAGGAAAGAGCAGATTGCCAGGCTAACTTTCTAAGAAGTTAGGAAGACTAGCATTCTAAGAATTTACATTCTTAGAATTCTAAGAAGTCCACAATTTAAAGACTTTAAACTTTAATTCTTTACATATGTAAAGTTTACAATCAGTTGGGGAAACAGCACAATTGAGTGAAAAAAAGTAGTATATGATTAGTCATCAGGTATTTCAGTCAATTTGATCTGTACAAAAAAATTAAAGACTGATAGAGGACAGGTTGTTTCTTAGAAAAGCTTTTATGTAGACAGGACATGAGTTGGGCTTATAATTATGTGCAGGATACAGTTAAGTACAGAAGAAGAGAGAAGCCAATCTAAGTGAAACAAATAACAAGAGTGAAGACAAGAAGAAAACTTAAGTAGAACACTTCAATTATTATGTAAAATGGAGGAACTGTGGAAAATAAGAATAAACAGGAAGGAAAGTCTACATTTATTGGAACAATCAGCAACAACTTGGAAATATCATGTTAGCTTTAGCAATAAAGTGAATAAAAGCTTTAAAAATACAATGATTAGCATAGCAAGCTGAAGGGTGAGAAAGCTACAAATTAGAAACACCAAGTCTAGGGGATTGTGAATGGAGAGCAAGATTTTAATCCAGGAGTCATCTGATCCATGGTACTGTCACAGAATCCTTGGGGTGTCACTTTTCTGGTGGGAAAACTGTGGCCAATGGCACCTTTGCCCATGTTTTGCTCAGGCCAGCTGGGCTCATTCTGCCCACTTGGCCTGGCAGTCTGTGCTTAGCTCTCACTACTGGCCTGAATCTCATGCCTACTAAAGGTGAGCTGGGTGCAGAGTGACAAGGGGTATGTGAGTGAGTGAACATAGGATCTGGCCACTGCACACAGTCAAGCATGTCAGCTGCAGTGGAGCAGGCAGCTCCAGGTGTTGACACAGGTGAAGCTCCCTGTGAGACTACAGCTGGACCAGGAGTACTGCAAGTGGCTTCCATGGCTGGTACTGGGGAACACAATAGCACCTAGAATCTTGGAGATGACAGGAACCACAAAACCCCAAAGAGGGTATCACAGCCCTGGCTTGTGAAGCTCCTAGGTCTGGGCTCCCAAAAGGGCTACAGCTCTTCTATCCTCTTTTCTCTCCTTCTTGTCATCCACAATGTGGTGAGCAAGGGGCGTGTGTCAGCCCTGTCTGTGTTACAGCACTTTCATCCCCACCATTCAGTGGGTCCCAAGTTCTTGTCCCATGTCCAAGAAGAATGAGTTACATCGCTAAGTGGAGGGTAAGCAAGATGAAGAGCAGCTTTACTGAGCAAAAGAATAGAGAAGACTCAAAGTGGGTAGTTCGTCTCTCCAGGCAAGTTGTCCTGATGAGTGTTCAGCTCTCAGCAGGGAGGAGACCCATAGTGGCCTAGCTCCTCTCTATAGGCAAGTTGTCACATTGTCAGAGTCTGGCTGAGTCCAGGGTTTTTATGAACTTTAGAGGTAGGAAGTGTATGCTGATTGGTCCATGGGTGGCCATAGGTGGGCCCAGGAAAAGCACCATAAGTTCTCACTCTGGTGCCCTGGTCCCCAGGCCTCAGGCCATGCCCCACGTGAAGGTAGGGCTTCTCTGGGTACCCACCCCTTTCTGCCCAGGAACCTGGCTGCCTCCTACTGTTATTAATTTTCCATCCACAGTGCCCACAGCATCCAAGCTATGCTGAGAGGTGCCTGCAGGCTTGCTCTCAGCCACCCTTAGCCCCACCCTTGGACTCCATCCCACGTTTGTCAGCACCCAACTTCCAGAGGGGGCCAAGGTGGCAGGGGACTGGTGTGTCAGCACTGCCTTGAGTGTGAGCACACCTGGCCAAGTCATGACAGCATCTGGGCTGCACCATAACTTTGTTCTGAAATTAGAGTGGGCACCCAGAGTGTGTAGAGTCCAGGCAGCAGGAGCAGGCACTTCTGAGCCTTCAGGGATAGGGGGCTTCCTGGCCCCAGAGAATGGAGAGATGTCTGGGTCCACAGCCTTGGCCTGGTGGCTGCAGCTGTGCCTAGGAGGGCGGGGCTCCTGCTTCTCCAACCTGAAAGGGGGCAGGACTTCTTCCTGTTCCCAGTTCCCACTGACTTCGTGGAGCACGCAGCCCCAACCACACCTCCCACAATGCAGCCCATGTCATGGCATCAGCTGTTCCAGATGGGCTACTACCTGTGATAATATAAAGTTCTGAGTCCACCTTCTGATGCTTAAATAGTATAAAGGTTAACTTAGGGAAATCAAACATACTAATTTATGGCATCATTTGTATTATTTGAGTATGTAAGTTTATGAAAAGTACATATTCAAGAAATTGATCTAAAGAAATCGATTTTTCCTTGATCTTAGAAGAAATCTCACCTTGACATGAGCTCCACTAACATTGTTCAGGGTCATAATGAATGAAGCAACTTAATAATTTAGAGACCACTACAGTTACTGCAAAAGCATGAAATGTCATAGTATCAGAGAGAGTCAAGTCATATAGAATAAACAAAGTATCTATCAAAAAAATGAGAGCACACAAAAATATCACTTGGCTTACTTTGATATTAGGCTGAAAAATAAGTTAAACTTCAACAAAATCAACATTAGATGAAATGAGAAAACCTGATGTTAACAGAAGCAAAAAAAAAAATTGGATGGAAAAAGGTTTATTGTATTTGGAAATAGCCAGATGTATTTGCACTTATCCATAAACATATATGTAACTTTATCTTTAGGTCTATTGATAAAAATTCCTGCCTCTTTCTTTCACCTTTAACCCTTGCCCGTAACTCTCATCTATGAAGGAGATTTGCTATGTAGATGCATATAACTACAAACACACGTGTAAGCCTGATGTAAAGTTAGGGATAGTAGAGTTCGAAAAAAAATATGCCTATTTAAGTGAAGAGGAGGATTACTCCCTGGTAGAGGATAGACAGGCAAAGCCAAACCAAAGCTAAAACCGAAAGAAAAATGAAGTCTGAGCAATTAAGAGAGAAAGAGAGAAAAGGTCTGAGTGACTGAAGCTAGCCCTGAAATGAAGGCTCCAAGGGAGCACGGACCACCATCTAGGAAACAAGGAAGAGAAAGAGAAATATTAGAAAGGTAAAGCGGAAAGGAGACCAGAGTAATTGTCAAAAGCAAGTGCCGTACTGCAGTTCAGAGCTGGTTTTCAGAGGCCTTCCTAGAAAGGTCTTATGGCTAAGTCAGTTGACTTTAAAGATCTAGGGATAGCTTAGATCAGCTGAAAGTATACTTTAGGAAGTAAGAGTTGCACTCCTGGTTATAGCTTCTCAAATATGTGTTATCTCAATAAGCTATACCTAAAGCTTCCTTAGAATGATATTATCAGGAGCAGACAGTCCCCAGATTACCATTTCAAATATGCTACACACTGTGAATTATAGAGGTCAACACTTTTTTTTTTTTTAGAAAAAGAGAGAAAAGGAGAAAGAAAGAAAGAAACAGTGAAAGAAAGGAAAAAAAAGAATGAAAGAGAGAAAGAAAGAGGACGAGAAAGAGGGAGAGAGAATGGGATTCTTGTTTTATTGCCCAGGCTAAAATGCAGTCTAAAAATGAGTATTAAAAACCTCTTTTATGCCAATAATTGTGCTTAACAATGGAGACAGGAAGGAATAGGGGATGAAAATAACAAATAAGCAGCCAACCAATATTTTATTTAAACCTGTGAAATGCTATGCA